>CAUYQU010087662.1:0-107584 GCA_963574635.1 Cheracebus regulus | reverse complement strand
CCAGGTCCAGATGGGTTCACAGCCGAATTCTACCAAACATACAAAGAGGAGCTGGTACCACTCCTTCTGAAACTATTCCAATCCTTCCCAAATCACTTTATGAGACCAACATCATCCTGATACCAAAACCCAACAGAGAGTCAACAAAAAAAGAAAACTTCAGGGCAATATCCATGATGAACATCGATGCAAAAATCTTCAATAAAATACTGGCAAGCCGATTGCAACAGCACATCAAAAAGCTTATCCATCACTATTAAGTAGTCTTTATCCATGGGATGCAAGGCTGGTTCAACATACACAAGTCTATAAACGTAATTCACCACGTAAACAGAACCAAAGACAAAAACCATGATTATCTCAATAATCATGCAGAGAAGGCCTTCAACAAAAATCAACAGCCCTTTATGCTAAAAACGCTCAATAAACTAGGTATCGATGGAACATATCTCAAAATAATAAAAGCTATTTATGACAAACCCACAGCCAATATCATACTGAATGGGCAAAAACTGGAAACATTCCCTTGGAAATCTGACACTAGACAAGGATACCCTTTCTCAACACTCCTATTCAATATAGTATTGGAAGTTATAGCCAGAGCACTCAGGCAAGAAAAAGAAATAAAGGGTATTCAATTAGGAAAGGAGGAAGTCAAATTGTCTCTATTTGCAGGCGAGATGGTTGTATATTTAGAAGACCCCATTGTCTCAGCCCAAAATCTCCTGAATCTGATAAGCAACTTTAGCAAAGTCTCAGGATACAAAATCAATGTGCAGAAATCACAAGCATTCCTTTACACCAATAACAGGCTTAAAGAGAGACAAATCAAGAATGAACCGCCATTCACAATTGCTACAAAGAGAATAAAATACCTAGGCACACAACTAACAATGGATGTAAAGGACTTCTTCAAGGAGAACTATAAACACCTGCTCAAGGAAATAAGAGAGGACACAAACAGATGGAAAAACGTTCCATGCTCATGGTTAGGAAGAATCAATACTGTGAAAATGACCATAATGCCCAAAGTAATGTATAGATTCAATGCAATCCCTATCAAGCTACCTATGATCCTCTTCAGAAAACTGGAAAAAACTATCTTAAACTTCATACGGAACCAAAGGAGAGCCCACATAGCCAAGACAATTCTAAGCAAAAAGAACAAAGCTGGAAGCATCATGCTACCTGACTTTAAACTATACTACAAGGCTACAGTAATCAAAACAGCATGGTACTGGTACCAAAACAGAGATATAGACCAATGGAACAGAACAGAGGCCTCAGAGGTAACACCACACATCTACAGCCATCTAATCTTTGACAAATCTGACAAAAAAAAAAGCAATGGAGAAAGGATTCCCTGTTTAATAAATGGTGTTGGGAAAACTGGCTAGCCATGTGCAGAAAGCAGAAACTG
The DNA here is from genome assembly GCA_963574635.1 of Cheracebus regulus. Lineage (NCBI taxonomy): Eukaryota > Metazoa > Chordata > Mammalia > Primates > Pitheciidae > Cheracebus > Cheracebus regulus. The sequence goes on along the minus strand of CAUYQU010087662.1, from coordinate 106,164 downwards.
GACCCCTTTCTGACACCTTACACTAAAAGTAACTCCAGATGGATTAAAGATCTAAACATAAGGCCTAACACCATAAAAACTCTAGAAGTAAACATAGGCAAGGACTTCCTGACTAAAACACCAAAAGCATTGACAACAAAAGCCAAAATAGACAAATGTGATCTAATTAAACTCCAGAGCTTCTGCACAGCAAAGGAAACAATCATTAGAGTGAACCAGCAACCAACAGAATGGGAAAAATATTTTTGCAATCTACCCATCTGACAAAGGGTAATATCCAGAATCTACAAAGAACTAAAACAGATTTACAAGAAAAAAACAAACAAACCCATTCAAAAGTGGATGTAGGACATGAACAGACATTTTATAAAAGAAGTCATTTATGAGGCCAACAAACATGAAAAAATGCTCATCATTACTGATCATTAGAGAAATGCAAATCAAAACCACATTGAGATACCATCTCACTCCAGTTAGAATGGTGATCATTAAAAAATCTGGAGACAACAGATGCTGGAGAGGATGTGGAGAAATAGGAACGCTTTTACACTGTTGGGAGTGCAAATTAGTGCAACCATTGTGGAAGACAGTGTGACTATTCCTCAAGGACCTAGAAACAGAAATTCCATTTGACCCAGCAATCCCATTACTGAGTATATAACCAAAGGACTATAAATCATTCTGTTATAAAGACACATGCACATGTATGTTCATTGCAGCACTGTTTACAATAGCAAAAGACCTGGAACCAACCCGAGTGCCCATTGATGATAGACTGGACAAGGAAAATGTGGCACATATACACCATGGAATACTATGCAGCCATAAAAAACGATGAGTTCATGTCCTTTGTAGGGACATGGGTGAATCTGGAAAACATCTCTCAGCAAACTGACACAAGAACAGAAAAACACTGCATGTTCTCACTCATAGGCGGTTGCTGAACAATGAGAACACATGGACACAGGGAGGGGAGCATCACATACTGGGGTCTGTTGGAGGGGAATAGAGGAGGGGCAGTGGGGGGTAGGGAGTTGGGGAGGGATAACAGGGGGAGAAATTTACCCGATATAGGCAACAGGGGGATGGAGGCAGCAAACCACATTGCTATGTATGTACCTATGCAACAATCTTGCATGTTTTGCACATACACCCCACAACCTAAAGTACAATAAAATATATATGTACATATATGGAGAAAAAAATGGCTAATTCAACATAAACAAGTATGATTTAATGGTATAGAGGGGGTTAGGATAGTCACAGAATCAGAAGGGCAAAGGGTATTCTATTTGATTATAAATCTATTCCATTGGTGTTGGCTTCTTCCAGTGGTGTGTTAAAAGGGGCATGAGGCTGAGTATGCTCAGAAAAAAGGATATGATTAGTGATGTCAGCTCTGGGCACAGGGATGGAAAGTAACTGCATCAAGGTCTGTGCATTACTGAACTCTTTTCTAGAGTAAGAGGTTCAGTGGAGAAACTAACAGCACATTAATTGATGTGAGATCAACAGGCCCAACTCTTCATTTTATTGCTGGCACAGCTGTGGCCTCAAACAGGGAAGTAACTTTCCTTAAGTTCTCCGGCTCAATTGGTTAGTAGCCCAGTCATTATTAGCCAAGGATCTGGCCCATTGAATACTGGTACAGCAAAAGACTAAAGAAAGGTACAGAGAGGGAGAGCGGTGAAGACACGCTTCCAGTATTTTCCATTGTTGCTTCAGGTTATCCCTACATATAAGAAAGCAAAGCAAAATGAGGCAACAAACAAATGAATGAGGCTAATTTTTAATGGGCCATGTAGATATTTCTAAGTTCCAAAGTCGTGGACTGCAGATAGTTCCCTTTTCCTTAACAAGGAAAGTTTAAAAACAACTTGATACTAGCTTTGTCATTGAATCCAATCGATTTTTTCCTCCAGGGATTAACATCAGGACATACAGGGCAGGCAGTGTCTAGGGCATATGCCCTCTGTTTGGAATTTTCCGGGAGGGGCTGGAATGAAGGGTAACAGCTGTGAGTAGCTTTCAGAGAACGCTCTGCGTTCTTGCTGCGGGATTCAATTGTGTGGCCTGAGTGACTGAATTTCTGTTTAAAAACAGCTTGGTGCTAGCCTTGTCACTGAACATAATTAGCCTTATTCATGAATTTATTTTTGCTATGTCCCCTGCTTTCTGAAAACGAACCAGCTTGGGTCACGTGCAAATGATGGGGACAGGGCACAGGAATGAACACCGTCATTGTTACTCCTGCCTACCTGCAAGTCTGATGCTTTCCAAAACCAACTCTGACAAACAGGAGCGAGCTTAAGAAGAAAAGAACTGCTGTGATAAAGCACCACTGACATCGCCTGATTCACAGTAAAGAGGCCCAGCGCACTGACAGAAGAAAAACTTCAGCTGAACTAAATTTAAAGCAGTTTAATTGAGGAACCAGCGATTCGCGAATCGGGCGGTTCCCAGAATCACAGCAGATTCACAAGGGTGCCTCGTGGTCAGAACAAATTTGTAGACAGAAAGGGTGAAGGGACGTGCAGGAATAGGAAGTGAGGTACAGAAACCGTGAGATTGGTTACAGCTTGGCATTTGCCGTATTTAAACACAGTTTGAAAATTCAGCAATCTAAGAGTGGTTGAAGTATGGCGGCCGCTGGGATTCGCCAACACTCAGCTATTGTTACAGGTGGATACTACTAAGTTACATTTTCAGTTTCGTCTGACAATTAAGCTAGGTTACATTTCATCCACAAGGATTCAAATATAGAACTATGGAGTCCTTCTCAGGACATATTTATTTTGCTTTAACACCACTGAGGGTCCATTTGAGGGCCGCACTTAATAGGATTCAAGACTCATCTTCCACCAGGTTCAGACAACACTGCAATATTTTGCCTGGGTCAGACATTCACAAGGGCTTTATCTCTGGACCTCAAGGTGCTACTTATATCTGAAACTGACCTTACTAGTCTCTGTTTCCCTGAATATCTCCAACCCCATGGCACTTCATTCAAAGAAATTTCTTTTTTTTTATTTTGAGATGGGGGTCTGACTCTGTCACCCAGGTTGGAGTGCCTTGGCACAATCACAGCTCACTGCAGCCTCAGCCACCCCGGGGCTCAAGCAACCCTCCTGCCCCAGCCTCCTGAGTAGCTGGGACTACAGGTTCTCATGCCACCATGACTAGCTAATTTTTAAAAAATATTGTTTTGTAGAGACAGAGTCTCACTGTGTTGCCCAAGCTGGTCTCAAACTCCTGGACTCAAGTGATCCTTTAGCCTTGGATTACAGGTATGAGCCACTACACCCAGCCAGGAATTATTCTTAAATTGTGGAATTTCAAAATCAGTGAGATTTGATTAGCGTCTTCCAACCACACAAACATTTATCCTGTCATCATATAAGCAGATTGTTCTTAGTTTTAAAGACTAGAAAAAACTGTCCTTCCTTCCATCATTAGGCCATAATACGAAGTGCTTCCTTAAATTGGGCTGCATTGGGGTGTGTAGACTCAAAAATATATAAGGGCCAGTAGATAAAGAAAAATGTGTTAATGAGAAGAGTATCAAAGCCATGGAAATTAGTGGGTCCTGAGGAGCTGGATGGTACCTGCTCCTCTACAGTTGCTTCAATTTGTTTTTAAAGACACTGATTATCAAGAATACTTGAGTTTGCAATTCCTGATCCAGTAACAAAGATCCAGTAACAAAAGGTCCAGTAACAAAGCATTTCCTAAGTAGCAGGTTTTCCCCTAAAAGGATCACAAATCATCAACAACAAAAAAAAAACCTGAAATAGCTTTTGTTACTATGTCTGATTTACAGAAACTGAAACTGAGACACACAAAATAAAATTAATCACATTGTCAATAAGTACCCGAGCCAAGATTTGCCCTCATAGCTCTCTGGCTCTAGAGCCCACGCATTTAATCAAGAGCTAAGACCAAAGCTGGTGTCTTCTCATTTTGCCAAGAGATTTAGAACCTAGATGTTGCAACTATTAGATGGATGAAGAAATCAATGAGTGGTGTAAAATAAGAGGAAGCCCAGGGGAGGTAGCTACCCCAACCATACCAAACCCCAGAGCACTGAGTGGTCTCTCTAGATGAAGATGGTACAATTGAATGTAATGATCATTTATAGGTGTTTTCCATACCCTATTATAGTAACCTTAATAGAGTTCTCTTCTATTCACTTGGCTAGGCAGCATCCACCTGTTGTTAGATAATGCCAAGTTAAAGCTCCATTTGAATGCTGGAGGTGCCTTTTCAATTATTCAGACAACATATGACTCTCCTTCACTGAAGCTGTTGTCTGAATCGTACATTGCTATGATGATGATGTATCTGGCTCCAGGTAGGTGATAGATACTGCTTATTGTCTTTTAAAAGACACACAAGAGTGATGTATTCTTATAAGTCACCATCGATGTCAGAGAACAAAAGTAACAGGTAGTCATGCAAAGCTCTTTGTGTTTAGCATTATAATTGTCCAACCTCCTCCTGAAAATTTCTAACTAGATGTTTCCTAGGCACCTAAAGCTCAGCATGCTCAAAACTGAGCTGTTTATCTCTTCCTTCATTCCCAAATCTGTTCTCCTGGAGCATCTTTTATGATGGTTAACAATTCCACCATCTTACTAGTCTATTTAACTCGAATGATCTTAAATTTCTTTCTCTTTCTCAAGTCCCACATCCAGCTGGTCACTCAGTCTTGTTGATTCTTCCTCTAAAACATCTCTCAAAATTACCTTTCCCCTTTCTTTGCTATCCCTGCCTTTCCACAAGCCCCCATTTTTTTCATCTAAAATAGTACAGTTGCTTTATTTTTCTCTCTAGCTCCCATCATTCCTCACTCCAGTCTGAGTGACCTTCCTAACACATGAGCATCCTTGAATTTATTTTATTTGTATTTCTGTTGGCTCTGTTTCTTACAATCCAATGCTCTTAGCAAGTTATTTTACCTCAATCTGCCACCCATTCCTTATCCATGCCCCATCACCCCAACCCAACACCTTCCAGAACTTTATCCTATATATAGCCCACCTTCAGCAATTTGCATATGCTTTCCATCCATTTGGGTGTTTCTCCATTTTGAATGCTCATATTTATCTTTCAAGACACATCTCACATAATACATTCTACATGACATCGCCATAGGTTCCTTTGGGCATATTTCATTGCTCTCGTCTTTGTATCCTAAGATATATTGTCATCCTTGTATTATTACATTCCTGAAATTAAGAGCTTTAAAGTCTGTTTTCTCTGCTAGATGAAGAGATTCTAAATACAAAAGGCAATATCTAATGTATATTCACATATCCAGAGAATGTCACATTTAGTGTTGTGGAATAAATCTATCCAACGTTCATCACTCAACAACTGTTTATCAAGTGCCTGCCATTTCACAAGCATTGAACTAAATACTTGGGACACAATGGTGAGCAAAACCAGATATGATCCCTGTCCTCTGGAAGTTCCTAGTCAATTGCAGGAATAGATATCAATGAAGCAAAAACAGATACCTGTAAAATAAAAATTGCACTAAACTGCTTCAAGTGTTCTGAAGGAAGATCCACGGTATTATGAGACTAGGTTATGACCTAGCCAGGGAAATTAGAGAAGGATTTGAGCTGAGTTATGCACTATGAATAGCAGCTACTTCAATGAAGACATGAGGGAGGATCAAACACAAGGAGGAGTGTGTGCAAAGTCTCTGTGGTAGAAAGGAGTCTAGAAAGTATGAGAAACTAAAAGTAGGTCATGGTGGAGCAGAGAAAACAAAATGAGCTTGTTGGAAGACAAAGTTGTAGAAGTAGGCAGGGTTCACACCAGGCAGGGCCTTGTAGTTCATGTCGAGAAGTGTCGTCTATCTTAAAAGAGTAAGGGGATAACATGTAGCATTTAAGCCAGGAACAGATAAGATCATTTTGCATTTTGAGATTACTTTGGCTACTAGGTGAACAACTGGAATGTATAAACAACAAGAAAAACATTAGGACAAAACCTGAGTGGGAGAAGCAGGTAACGGGGGCTGGTAAGAGAAGTGGTGGTGGAGATGAAGAAAGGTGAATGGATTTGTGAGATTTTCAAGAAAGTAATCGGATTTGGGATGGGTTCGATATATTTAGTAGTATCACCACATTAAACCAGAAGTGAATCTGGATATTACAAAAAGATTAAAAAAGATAAATGAGATTCTAAGTTAGGAGATGTTTGAGATACTTATTGAGTACCACATACTACAGATTTTCAACATTATAGTGGACTTAGAAATCATTTACATCTTCTACTGCATGTCTCAGGAATGTGGGAAGAAGGCAGGGGCGATTAGGACTCCAGCTTTAACCAGTATCTCTAAGGTGGGTGATGGTGATAGGAAGAGCAAAGGAAATAAAGATTTGGTGGGTCAGAGTGAGGACTGGTTCAGATGAGCTGCTAGATGTACAAGTGCAATGGAAGATCAGAAGGGGAGGTGAGAATGCTCAGGGCAGCCTTCCCAGTGAGACCGCAGCTGTGCCTTCAATGATGGATGGGTTTCAGACAGTTCCAGAGATGGGGAAAGGTTCTCTGGCAGAAGACCATGGGGCATGGGCGATGATGACAAGGGAAGGAGGAGCTACTGGGTGCCTCTTCTAATTCTCCTTCATTTCTTTTAAACTGGTTAACAAGATACACAAGCTTGTTATAGATTCTGCTCAAATAAGAACTGTCTATGTCTGAGGGCATGAATTAGAGCAAAGATGCACCATGGGCCTTTTTAGGGGTCAGTGTTTATGTTTTGTCTTTCAGAGTTTAAGGCTGAGTGATCAAGATCTGAGATTGTAGCTACTTTAAATCACAGCTGCATCCTTGGTTCACCGAGATTCAGGAACATATTTTGAAGTCTACTGTGTCACAGGCAGTGTACTAAGTTCTGAGACTAGAAAGATTAATAAGATGTGGCTTCCAACTAGCTCTCTTTCAATCTATAAAATGCCATTGAATAAAGTTAAACAATAATATTAATAATACATGTATGCCTTTTAGTACATAAAATAGTTAACACAAAAATAGAAAAATTCTAACTGGACAAAATTGAATATGTGTTAGACAAATGTTTCTTAAATTACAATCTCCCTGGACTAGAGGCATATGAATCATCATGAAATTCCTGTTAAAATACAGATTTTTGCACCCAATTCAGTTTTACAGAATCAAGCACTCTAAGGGATGAGGCCTGAGAATCAACATTTTAAACAAGTTCCCCTAGAGATTCTAACGCCCACTAAAAGTGCCACCCTATTAAACCAGAAGTGAATCTTGATATTACAAAATTAAAACCCTATTTTCTATTATGTCGCCCTTTTAAAAAAATGAATAAATATTAATTGTGACCAGGACAATGATCCTTGTATATCCAGCTTCAAGATTACAATCCAGGCTGTGTGCAGTGGCTCACACCTGTAATCCCAGCATTTTGGGAGACTGAGGTGGGCGGTTCACCTGAGGTCAGGAGTTCGAGACCAGCCTGGCCAATATAGTGAAAACCCCCCTCTCCACCAAAAATACAAAAATTAGCTGGGCATGATGGCTCGTGGTTGTAGTCCCAGCTACTTGGGAGGCTAAGGCAGGAGAATCGCTTGAACCCAGGAGGTGAAGGTTGCAGTGAGCCGAGACTGTGCCACCGCACTCCAGCCTGGGCGACGAGTGAGACTCAATCTCAAAAAAAAAAAAAAAGAAAAGAAAAGAAAAGAAAAAGAAAGAGATTAGGATCCTAAATAGTCAACAGAAAGGGAGTTCCAAGGTTAAAATTCTTTCTGCTCTCCCTCACTCATACATAAATAGTCTGTGTTCTTGTTTGCCAGTGCTAAACGGAGGCCTTCCTATGTGATGATTTATGTTGTCAAGTATATAACATAAAATATAAGGCATAAATTACTCGGTGTGGCTTCTTATCAGTTTTGAGTCTACACATTTTCAACCTCAATGTGAAATCAGAGTTTGCTTCTAAATTCTGGACACACAGAATTTGTAAAGAAATCTATCCTCTTCGTTTAAGAGAAGCTATCAGTGTAATTTTGCCTTGTTTTTTTTTTTTAACTTTATGTTAAAAAGCTTTTTTTTTTTTTTTCAGTACAAAAGGTGAATCATTTCACAAGGGAGAGCTCACTCAAATTTTATATGAGGGGTGACCAAGTTTGACCTTGCTGAGAGATCCTTGTTCTGTAAACCCCATAAATAGGAGTGTGAAGAGAGAAAGCCAGAGATGGGTTTTAACATGGACGTGCAAAGAGGTTCAAGGAAAAAGGAAGAGGAAAGGAAATCAAACCTTCCATGTTTATCTGCTTGTCTATTTCTGTCTGTCATTTATGCCATAGATTAATTCCTGGAAAACAGGAAAAAGACTTACCTTGTACTACAGTTAAGTCTTGTGGAGAATAAGTAAAACTCCAAACATATCCCAAAGTAATGTAATAGCAGAGGCCTCTTCTATTGCAGAGGAAAGAGGCCTCCTAAAAGTGCTGCACACAGATGTTTAAGCATCAGAGAGGCATGGACAGAGATTCTCCATCAGAGATGGAGCCCAAAAGGTGCAGAGAGAGAAATCGCCCAGTCCAGAGGAAGAACATGAATCCCAGAGTAGAAAGGAGACCCTCCCAAATTTACAGGGCAAGTCAGTGGCAGAGCTGGTCTAGAAACTGTACCCTTGGCTTCTAGCCTCTACCTGACTCTGTGCTGCCCATTCAAGCTCTAAAGGACGGCATTCACTATGTGGTCCCAATCAAATCTTTTATGTGCTATGTACGATGGCTGACCCAAAAAGAATCATCTCATCATTGCCCACCCCAGAAAAAAAAAACAAAAAACCTTGTGACTTTGTCCTTACCAGGCAACAATTTAATTACACTTTGTCATTTAATAAGTATAAAAAATCTGCCAACTTCTAAGGATGGAAATACACATCCCTGGTCTAATTCTTGCCTCCAGCCTTTCAAAGCTCGAGGCCTGGCTTTGGGGCAGGAGGTTCCAGGTGTGTATATGTGTGTGTGCATGTGTATGTGGGGGGGGGATGGAAAGCCCATCATGTGTACCTGGAACACAGCTTTGATCCACATCTTTCTCTGCCCAGTAAAACAACTTGTAGCCACTAAAGCATCTGAGCACTGAAGCATCTTAACCACTAAAGCATGTGGGGCATTGTCATCCGACCCCACAGCCACAGTCCCCTTTTTACAGATGGCTGAATACTTTCTCAATGAGGCCACCATTGCCTTTGCCCTGAGGGGGAGGTCCTCTTACCACTCACCTACTGCCATTCTTTTCCAGGGCCCAGAACATTCCCAGGGATCTGAATTAGGGGCATTAGCATCTTGAATAGGACACCCAGGCAAGAAAGGAGCACATTTATGTTTCTTAACATGGGTCTACGGGGAGGAGGACTCAACAGCCTATGAAAACTTGTATTGCAGATGGGGAGGAGGGATGAGGGGAGAAACAAAAAATAATATTCAGCACTTTATCCAACCATTTTATAACAAGTTAAAATCAGGCTCCTTCCAGATCTAAATGGATCCTCCAGTCCCATAACTAAACTGGGAAAATGAAGCCATTTCATGCCTTTGGCTCCCTTTGATCATTGTTAGTTCTGTGAATAATGTGTAACTGGAGCTGTTTTTTAGGGGGGCATGCGCCTCGCCTGGTCAGCTGCGGGGAGAGTGTGGCCTGGTCTCCTCTTGTCAGCCTGTGAGGGCTGACAGCACGGCCAGGGCTGAGCAAGGTCAGGATGGTCTCAGCCAAAGCAGACCCGAAGAGATGCACCTGCACTGAGAAGCAGCTATCTGTTCACATTTGCCTTGGACTGCATTTCTCCAAGGCTCCCTTGTCCTGGAGAACTCTTGGGTGGGAACTGGTGTTTTTTCCCTTGTAAGGGAGAGATAGAGGACATTTCAAGAGACAGGAGCTGAAAATTGCCTCTCAAATGGTAAAGAAGGCGACTTCTGAAGCTCATCATTTAAATTTTCCCTCCCCTCATTCCCTCTTCAACTTCCATTCCTGCATCCTCCCTAACCCCTCCATGCATGCATGCATCACACACACACACACACACACACACACACACACACACACACACACACGGCACAGCAGGCATGCAAGCACAGCTAGAAGCTCTGTGAGTCCTTCTAGACTAAGGAAACTCAAACTAAAAAGTAAAATCTATGAATACAATTCCCTCCTCTCCATTTCCTATGGAATTTGCTCCTGTGTATTCTCTAGAGCGCCCTCATGTGACGCCCTGTTGTAATATCATACTTTGGAAACAGAAGAATATGTTGAAACACTGTATCACCACAATTCAAAGTATCACTTTTCTAGATGAATAAGGCCTAGTATTTGATAGCACGACAGGAGAACGATAGTCAATAATAGTTTAATTGTACATTTTTTTTAATGCCCCAATTTTTTGAATTCCGATAAGAGATGGGCCCTTCCAGGGAGAGGAAGGCATGGCTGTCTTATTCTCTGGGAGCCCTGAGGAAGAGTAAGAAGACAAACAGCTGACTTTTTTCAAATTTTTAATGGCTACTTGTGGACCCCAGTGACACTTAGGAATCCCAAAAAGCTCCAGCCATAAAGGGAGTCAGTGCCCATCCTCCAACTGTATCCCCCAGCACTCCTATTGAACACACTGGCCATGCCAAAAGCTCACACACCGGCCATGCCAAGAGCTCGAAGAGATCCATTCAGTACCTGGGAAGCACAGTCACTACGGGGAGAAACAGAATCCACGTGATCGCCAGGTGGCCTTCAAGGAAGCCTCCTTGGAAAGTCCAGAATCCCATCTAGAGATGTCCTGTCATTCTTCTCAAGCCACCTCATCATCTCTCTCTGTAGTTGAAGTGCTGATGTTTCTGAGATTGTGGGTTTGTTCAAAACGAAGCTTGACAGAATCTTAATTTATAGGCTAGTGTTTTATAAGTAGAGACAATTCATAACTTAGAATCTTATGAATAAATTACTCTGTTTTATTGCGCTCTCTCTATATATATAAATAAAACTTTTATATATATATAAACTTTTCTTTTCTTTATCCACCTTTACCTCTTGAGTGGGCCCATGAAACTGAGAAGTAATGCGCAGGTCTTAAGATAGCACAAGGCCTTCGCCACCCCTGTAAATGTGTGTCTAGGCAAAACCCTGGCAGGTCTCCAGGTGGTCCTCCTGAGCGAGGGCTCTGAACACTCTCTCTTAAAGCCCTGAGCTATAAACACAGATCTGAACTGGACAGAGAAAGACCAAGTCAGAGGGGGAGCAGCTGTATCTTTTTCCACTGTTCTTCATTATAAACAGAATTGACCTCTGGGCCAAGTCTTATTAACTAATTAAAGCTGAAGTGTTCATATTCACACAGTGTTTCTCAAAGTGATATTCAGGGAACACGAGCATCAGAAACACCTGAAGTGTCTGTTGGAATTGCAGCTACCTGGGGCCCATTTGGTGCCTGTTGAATCAGAATCTGGTACGGGAACCTAAGATCTGCATTTCCAATATACTTTTAAGTCGAGTGTCAAGCACGGTAAAGTTTGGGCAGCCCGTCCCTTAATCTTTTCACATCCCCTCAGATTACAGATTTATATTGTAACAAAAGCCTTTAATTCCATTAGCCAACAGGGGGACTTCAGATTCTACTGTGGAGCAGCATGGGAGATGCTGTTAAGCAGGGGGAGAAGGGCTTCCAGCGCCTCTTGATTTTTTCTGCAGAGGTAGCTGCATATGCAGCTGGCCTGAGTTGACATTCTCTGTCCTACCCCTGTGAATGCACCCAAGAGCTAGAGCACGCATTGAAGTCAGGAGGACGCCTGGAATAAAGGACCTACCTGGAAACGGGATACCCAGTTAGGAGTGGAGAAGGGGCTGTCAGAGAATCAGCTCCCCTCTAGACGGCGCCAACCCAAAGAAGAGGAGCTTGCACTTCCGGTCTCTCCTCCCTCATGTCTTTCTGGATGGGAAATTTCATTCAAGTTACTCCTCCCTGCTTCTGTTTTCTCTGAAGAAAATGGGGACTAATATTTGTGCATGCCTCAATAAATACATTTTTATTATAATTAATTTTGAAAGGTCCTGAGATTGGTGGGAAGATCACATCCTCAGAGGCAGGTGTTGTGAGCGGTGGATATGAATTTGCAAGGAAAGTCTTCCACATGCTCAGTCCACCTCCAAGGGAAAAAGAGTGCCTGGTGGGAAGTAAAGAGCTCTGAGCTCCCTCCCTTCTGCCCTGCTCCAGCACCCACCCTCCTCCTCTTCTATTCCAGCCATGCAAGGCTTTTTTCTATTCCTTGAACCCAACAAACATTGCCGGTCTTCATTAGGAAACTGAGGCTGGTTTTGAATGTTTCCTGGTCAGGAAGGTTGTATGTAGGTTTTCTTCTGCACTGGACACAGAGCATTGGATGGTCATTCTCATTCTCATCTTTGGCAAGGGCTGGGATGAAGCATGTGCTGGTGGTTCCTGAGCAGCCTAACAGAGACATGGGCTTAGGGAGGAGGACATTTTCCTTCCAGCTGGTGCTCAAGAGGACTCAAAGAGGTAATGAATGGAGCAAACAGAGCCTGGACTCTGTCCGGGCAGGCAGGGCTTATACCCAAATCTGCCACTTACTAGTTGTATGATCTTGGTTAAGCCTTGGTTTCCTCATCTATAAAATGACTCTAAATAATAACACCTACCTCAGAGTAGTTATGAAGATTAACAGACATAAGGTGTGTAAATCAATACATTGTATCTAGTACACACAACTGCCCTGTTTGTACAAATTATGGTGATTTGATGTTTAGGAGCCACACTTTTTAGTCTTTAAGGTCTGTGTAAGTTTTCTCTCTTACTTTATATTTCCCCATTTATTCTCTATTCTCACCCCTGTTTCCTCCCATTTCCCTCCCCTGTCTTCCTTCCTGGGACTTCTTATATGTCCTTAGAATATCTCCAAAAAATACAGAACTTGGTTTTGTGTGCATATTAAAGTTTAATATCCTTAAGTAGTAACGTGCTATAAATCGTTTTCCACCTTTTGCACTCCACACTAAGATTTTTAGAGGTATCCATATTATGGTTTGCCAATGGTTCTCAACTTCACTATGAAACAGAATCACCTGGGAGCTCTTGAAAAATTTCGATACCCGGACCTCCATTCCAGTTATTCTGATTTAATTTGTCTAGGGTGGGGGCCAAGCCTCAGGTCATTCTAAAGTGCAGCCAGGATTGAGAAACACTGCTCAATCCACTGCTGTATATAAATCTAGCTCACAGGTTGGGACTTCTCAGGCAGGGAAAGGGCCCGGGGTTTACCTTTTTCTGCCTCATCAAGTCTCTGCAACAAAATCAGGTGATGATGACCCTAAGGCCAGCATTAAAAGGAAAAACAAGAGAGGAGAAGGCAACTTGCAGCCTAAGACATATGTAAATCTGAACTCCCATTCTGCCCTATTTGTCAGTCATGTTATTGATTCAACTGTTTGTCCATTTAACCATCCAGTATTTACTGAGCACCCCAGACATTCTGCTAGGTGCAGGGAATACAACAGTGAACAGGGTAGACAGTTCAACACTCAGTGGCTTTTATACCTGTTAAAATAAAGCTTCTCAGGCCTCATTTCAAGATCTTCTGACCCGGTAGGTACAGGGCTTGCCTCAGCAATCTGTATCTTGAAAAAATTGCAGCAGGTGACACCAATGCCTATGGTCCTGGGCACCTTTTGTAGAAAACTGGTCTAATCCAGTTTATTAGTCAAGTTGTTTTAAGCATGTTTGGTAAATTTAGCCCATTTCTCCCCTTTATAATTTTTTTGGAACAGCAGAACCCCTATTACTATGTGTCTTCAGCAACAACTACAGCATTAGAACTCTTTCTCTGACCAGACATCCCTACACATGACACCACCAACAATTAATTCATTGTCTCTGGTGTACCCACATTATACAGTTGCTATAGAGCTATGGTCACATTTAAGCCCCTACCAAAACTCTGCAAGGTAGGTCTCATCCTTCATATGAGAAAATTGAGGCTCATGTTGGTTAAGTGACTTTCCCAAGATTCTACCTCAAGAAATTAACCACATGCCTCTCTGCTTCAAGACCTGGGCTCCTCGCTACCATGTTGCATGGGGCTCCCTAGAAGGCCAGGACAGTCTTTACTTATCCTGTTAGCTCTTGGAATATCCAACTATATTAATAGATGGCTATTCCAATCACAATCACTGAACCAGTTGTTAGCTGGATGCTACATTCTTTCCATACACAAAATATATAGAGAAAGCCCTCTCATCTGGAGCTAACTGGCACTAGTAGTAGGTTGGCTCATTGGAAAAATGTAGCTAAATCTGGGAATCATTAAAAGGTGATGTATATATACAGTAAGTATTTTATTTTAACCTAAAACATATAAATGTACATTCATGAACCAGACTTTTAATGTGGAGCCAAAGGGTTTTTTTTTTTCACTTTTAAGTTCTCTGATTGGAGTTTCAATATTGTTTCTAACATAAACTATACCCATAACATATATTCTAGGATTTCTAATGTTTATTTTATTAAAGTAGAGTAAAACATATTTGTACCTTCTAAATAAGCTAAGTACAAAATCCTATTAAAATATATAATTCAGGAATTTATTAAAATTTTAAATAGATAAGTTGATAGAATGGCAAAGTAAACACCAAATACCTACTGCCTAAATTAAACAACTATTAACATTTTGTCATATTTACCTTATTTCTCATGCTGTTTTTAGACCTGCATCTACATCCATTTATCTATCATCCATCTACACATTTTTTGCTAAATATTTGAAAATAAGTTGCAGACATCACGACACTTCACCCATAAAACATCAGCATGTACCTCCTGAGAATAAGAACATGCCTCTATATCATTTTCATACCCAGAAAAATAATGGTAACTTTAAAATAATACCTGATATCTAGCCTTCAAATTTCCCTAACTGTCATGAGACTTTTAGAGGTCACTTTTTTCTCAGTCAAGATTCAGTCTTGGTTCATGCATTGCATTTGATGTTATATTTTTTTGGCTCATCATTTTTTTTATAGTGACTTTTCAAAGAGATCAGACCATGTTGTAATATTCTGGATTGAACTGTTTTCTCATGATACCACATGATTTCTCTTTACCCTGTGATATAGTTTGGATATTTGTCCCTTCTGAATCTCATGTTGACATTTGATCCCCAACATTGAAGGTAAAGCCTAGTGAGAGGTGTTTTGTGTCATGGAGGTGGATCCCTTATGTATGACTTGATGCTGTCATTGCAGTAATGAGTGAGTCACTATATTAGTTCTCATCAGATCTGATTGTTAAAAAGAGACTGTTACCTCCTTCCTCTTTTAATCTTGGCAGAAGGTACAGAGGGAGCAGGTATGTCACACGGCTCCTTCTCTTGCTGTGTGACATGTCTGCTCCCTCTGCACTTTCTGTCATGATTAGAAGATTCCTGAAGCCCTCACCAGAAGCAGTTGCTGAAACCATACTTCCTATACAGTCTGCAGAACTATGAGCCAAATAAACCTCTTTTCTTCATAAATAACTCAACCTCGGGTATTTCTTTATGGCAACACAATGGTCTACACCCTGAATTCACTGTAAACTGGATTAGGTTAAAAGTTTGAGTAGATTCAGGTTGAATATTTAGGGCAGAATTCTTCACTGGCAATGCTGTGTACTTCATATGGCACTACATCTTCTGTAGGCATTTTTGGCAAATAAATATAAGCTTTTATCTTAAGTACATACCTGGAAATAAAATTTCTGGGTCATAGCATATAGAAATGTTCAGTTTTTCCAATGGTTGTATCAGTTGTCACCTTCAAATTCATCCTAGAAACAGAGTTCCAGTGGCTCCACATCCTTACCAACATTTGAAATTGTCAGTCTAGTAAGTTTGTAATGGTATTGGATTATGACTTCAGTTTGCCTTTCCCTGATGACCTTCAGCTTATTGTGTGCTTATTTAGATGTAAATTGCTTAATTCTTTTGCCCATTTTTAAAGTGATATGTCTATCTTTTTAAATAAGTGATTTGTAAGATTAGACACGAGTCTGATTGTTGTTATATAGACTTAAATTATCTCTGACTCTGTGGTTTGCATTTTCACACACTGAATAGTACCCTCTAATGAACATAATTCCTCATTTTAATATACCCGAATTTACAAATGAATTCCGTTAAGTTTAGTGGTTTTATATCCTGTTTCAGAAATCTTTGCCTGTCCCAGTATCATGAAGATATGTTATCTCATAAAAACTTTTTTTTCTTATAATTTGAGATTCCAATTCCATCTGGAATTAGTTTTTCTAAATATGATGTAGACAGGAGTCTACATTTTTCTCCATTTGACAAACATTTTATTAAGATGAGTACTCACCTTCCAGGGCTTTACTGTATTCTCTTTGTCATAAATCATGTGTTCATATATGTGTGAGTCTCTAACTGGACTTTATTTTGTTCCATTGGTTTGCCTATTTTTATGTCAAGAATGTCATTCTGTTTTAATTACTGTAGCCATAAAACTCTTAACATCCAGTAGTATGTAAGGTCTAAACTTGTTCTTCCGCCTCAAGATTGCCTTGGTTGTTAGGGGAAGAGTTTGCATTTCTGTATAAATTTTATAAAGCAACTTGATAATTTCCAATAAAAGCTAGTGGAGTTTTATTAAGATTGCATTGAAACTAGTTCATTTTGTGGAGAAGCCATATATCTCTCTGTATTTATTTAGATCTTGTTTAATTTTGCTTTATAATATTTTGTGGTTTTGCACTATTAATATTTGCAGATTACTTGAGATTTTCTAGGTACACAATCATAATGTGTGAATAATGGTAATTGCTTCCTTTAATATTTTTATACATTTTATTCCTTTTTCTGCCTATTGCAAATGCTGGGCCCTCCAATACAGTGTTGAATAGTGGTGACACAATGATGAGATACAATGATGATCAGTAGTATTTCTTCTTCACCCCAATCTTGGGAAGAAACTTTTCAATATTTTACTGTTGAATGTAGAGTTTGCAGTATATTTCATTTATAGGCATTTATCAAATTAAGGAGGTTTCCTCTATTTTAGTTTGCTATGAATCTTAAGTCTTGAATTCCTATTAAATGTTATTAAATATTTGTCTACATACATCAGTGTGATTATCTGATTTATCTTCTCTTTTCTATTAATGTACTGAACTTTATTGGTGATTTTCTAATGCTAAATCAATCATGCTTTTTGGGGAGAAAAAAAGCAACCTGTTTGTGTTGTATACTTTGTTTGTATATCATTTATTTATATATTTGGTTTAAAATATTATGGTGGAACTTTAGATTAAAATGGCAGGAGGTAAGACTAGCTTGCAGTTCCCACTTGGAGAGGCAGAGCAGTGTGTGGAGACTCACATTGTGAACTTTTGCACCAAGAACTACTGCAGGAACATACCAGGAATGTTGAGAGAATCCACAGACCTTTTGAAGGAACTGGATCACCACAGTGATCTCCCTGAGACACCAAAAAACTGTGAGTCTGCTTGCTTTCTCAACAGGGAGGCTCATGGAGACAAGTTCTCAGCCCTGGTCACCGAATGCCTGGAAGTAGACTTGCTGCTGCCTGGCGTGGGGGGGTGGGGCACAATGGGAGTGAGACTGGCCTTTAGGACTGTGGGCTGCATGGGAGCAGTGTGAGGCCTGTGACTGTCGGCTTCCTCCACTTCCCTGGCAACCTGTATAACTCAGCAGAGGCAGCCATAATCTCCCTGGGAATATAAAACACCATTAGACTGGGAACTACACCCCCACCCCTCACAGCAGTACAGCAAGCCCTGTCCAAGGAGAGATGGAGCTCAGACATGTCTATCCTCACCCTAATCTGGTGTTCTCTCTTCCCACCCTGGTAACTGAACAAAGGTCATTATCTCTTGACAGCTCTATGGTCCTGCCCACCACCTGAGAAACTGAATACCTAACTAGGTGTCCCTAGGGCAAGTTTGCTTCCTCCCTATAGAGCCACAGCTGATGTGCTCCTAAAAGTGACACCTCCTGGGTGGAGGCCAACCAACACAGAAACAGTGCATGAAACAAAAACATAACCAAGGACCTTCACAGAGTCCACTTTACTCCCTTGCTCCTCCACTGGAGCAGTTACTGGTATCCAAAGCTGAAGACCTGAAGATGGATCAGATCACAGGACTCTTTGCAGACACTCCCCAGTACCAGCCCATAGTCTGGTAGCTCTGCTGCGTGGCTAGACCCAGAAGAGGAAGATCAATCACTACAGTTTGGATGTCAGGAAGCCCCATTTGTAGGGGAAAGCAGAGAACACCACATCAAGGGAGCACCCTGTGGGAGAAAAGAATTTGAATAGCAGCCCTTGAGTTTCAGATCTTCCCTCTGACATAGTCTACCCAAATTCCTTTTCTAGAAGGAACCAGAAAAATAATTCTGGTAATATGACAAAACAAGGTTCTTCAACACCCTCAAAAGATCATAACAGCTCACCAGCAATGGATCCAAACCATGCAAATACGTGGAAATTAAATAACCTGCTCCTCAATAATCATTGGGTCAAGAATGAAATCAAGATGGAAATTCTAAAATTCTTTGAACTGAATGACAAAAGTGACACAACCTATCAAAAGCTCTTGAATACAGCAAAGGTGGTGCTAAGAGGAAAGTTCATAGCTCTAAACACCTACATCAAAGTCTGAAAGAGCACAAGCAGACAATCTAAGGTTACACCTCAAGGAACTAAAGAAACAAGAACCAACAAAACCCAAACCCAGCAGAAGAAAGGAAATAACCAAGATCAGAGTAGAACTAAATGAAATTGAAACAAAAAGAAAAAATACAAAAGATAAATGAAACAAAAACCTGGCTCTTTGAAAAGGTAAATAAAATTGATAGATCATTAGCAAGATTAACTAAGAAAAGAGAAAGTCTATATATGCTCAATAAGAAATGAAATGGGAGATATTACAACAGACACCACAGAAATACAGAAGATCATTCAAGGTTACTATGAACATCTTTATGCACATAAATTAGAAAACCTAGATGAAATGGATAAATTCCTGGAAACATACAACCCTGTAGCATAAATCAGAAAGAATTAGATACCCTGAACAGAACAATGACAAGCAGTGAGATTGAAATGGTAATTTTAAAATTACCAACAAAAAAAGTTCAGGTACGGGTAGACGCACAGCAGAATTCTACCAGACATTCAAAGAAGAATTGGTACCAATCCTATTGACACTATTCCACAAGATAGAGAAAGAGGGAACCCTCCAAAAATCATTCTATGAAGCCAGTATCACCCTAATACCAAACCAGTAAAGGACATAAACAAAAAAGAAAACTACAGACCAATATCCCTGATGAACATAGATGCTAAAATCCTTAGCAAAACACTACTTAACTGAATCCAACAACATATCAAAAAGGTAAGCCACCATGATGAAGTGGGTTTTATACCAGGCATACAAGGATGATTTAACATATGCAAGTCAATAAATGTGATATACCACATAAACAGAATTAAAAACAAAAATCACATAATCATCTCAATAGATGCAGAAAAAGCATTTGACAAAAATCCAGCATCCCTTTATGATTAAAACTCTCAGCAAAATCGCCATAAAAGCCACCTATGACAAACCCACAGCCAACATAATACTGAATGGGGAAACAAAAGCATTCCCTCTAAGAACTGGTACAAGACAGAGATGCACATTTTCACCACTCCTCTTCAACATCGTGATGGAATTCTTAGCCAGAGCAATCAGACAAGACAAAGAAATAAAGGGCATCCAAATTGGTAAAGAGGAAGTCAAACTGTCACTATTTGTTTGCTGATGACATGATTGTTTACCTAGAAATCCCTAAAGACTCCTCCAAAAAGCTCCTAGAACTGATGAAAGAGTTCAGCAAAGTGTCTGGATACAAAATTAATGTACACAAATCAGTAGCTCTTCTATACACCAAAAGCAACCAAGCTGAGAATCATATCAAGAAGTCAACCCTTTACAATAGCTGCAAAAACAAAATAAAATACTTAGGACTATACCTAACCAAGGAGATGAAAGACTTCTACAAGAAAAACTACAACACACTGCTGAAAGAAATCATAGATGATACAAACAAATGAAAATGCATCCCATGTTCATAAATAGGTAGAATCAATATTGTGAAAATGACCATACTGTCAAAAGCAATCTACAAATTCAAGGCAATTGTCATCAATATGCCAACATCACTATTCACACAATTGGAAGTAACAATTCTGAAATTCATATGGAATCAACAAAGAGCTCACATGGCCAAAGCAAGACTAAACAAAAAGAACAAATCTGAAGGCATCATATTACCTGATTTCAAATTATGATATAAGGCCATAGTAACCGAAACAGCATGGTACTGGGAGGGGGAAAAAAAAAAACAAAAAAACAAAAACACATAGAGCAACGTAACAGAATACAGAACACAAAAATAAACCCAAATACTTACATCCAACTGATCTTTGACAAAGCAAACACAAACATAAAGTGGGGGAAGGACTACACATGGTGCTGCGATAATTGCCTGGCCACATGTAGGTGAATGAAACTGTATCCTCATCTCTCACCTTATAAAAAAATTGTATCAAGATAGATTAAGAACTTAAATCTAAAACCTTAAACTATAAAAATTCTAGAAGATAACATTGAAAAAACCCTTCTAGACATTGGCTTAGGCAAGGATTTCATGACCAAGTACCCAAAAGCAAATGAAATTAAAACAAAGATAAATAGCTGGGACTTAATTAAACTAAAGAGCTTTTGCACAGCAAAAGGAACAGTCAGCAGAGTAAACAGACAACACACAGAGTCTGAGAAAACTCCACAATCTATACATCTGACAAGGGACTAATATCCAGATCTACAGTGAACTGACATCAGCAAGAAGAAAACAACTGCTCTCATCAAAAAGTGGGCTAAGGACTTGAATAGATGATTCTCAAAAGAAAATATACAAATGGCCAAAAAACATATGAAAAAATGCTCAACATCACTAATGATCAGGGAAATGCAAATCACAACCACAATGCAATACCACCTTAGTCCTGCAAGAATGGCCATAATCAGAAAGACCAAAAAGTAGTAGATGTTGGTGTGGATGTGGTGAACAGAGAACACTTCTACACTGCTGATGGGAATGTCAACTAGTACCACTATGGAAAACAGTGTGGAGATTCCTTAAAGAACTAAACGTAGAACTACCATTTGATCCAGCAATCCCACTACTGGATATCTACCCAGAGGAAAAGAAGTCATTATACAAAAAAGATACTTGCACACGTATGTTTATAGCAGCACAATTTGCAATTGCAAAAATGTGGAACCAACCCAAATGCCCATCAATCAATGAGTGGATAAAGAAACTGTGGTATGTATACACACTATAGAATACTAATCAGCCTTAAAAAGGAATGAATTAGTGGCATTTGCAGTCACCTGAATGAGATCAGAGACTATTATTAAGTGAAGTAACTCAGGAATGGAAAACCAAACACCAAATGTTCCCACTCATAAGTGAGAGCTAAGCTATGAAGTTGCAAAGATATGAGAATGACACAATGGACTTTGGGGACTCAGGGGAAAAGGGTAGGAAGGAAAATGAGGGATAAAAGACCCCAAATAGGATGCAGTGTATATTGTTTAGGTGATGGATGCACCAAAATCTCACAAGTCATCACTAAAAAACTTACTCATTTAACCAAACACCATCCCTTCCCCAATAACCTATGGAAATAAATTAAAAAAAAAAAAGAAAAGAAATATCTTCATTGGACTATTGCATGAGTGAGAAAAATTCTTTCTTAAGGCATTAAGATTTGGAAGTTTGCTTGTTACAATACCTAGCAGTATTTTAACTAGAACATATACATAAATGATGTGGACTGGGTGAATTTCTACAATAGTGCTGTCATAATGTTTGCTGGTAGAATAAATAAAAATTTCTTAGATTTAAAAAATTAGTTATTCTGTATTCCATTATAAGATTGCCACAAGCACACAAAATTGTTTTTCTGGTAGTGATCATATCAAAGGTTAAAACAAATTTAACAACACAATTTAAGAAATCCCTATTTATTCATTTTAAGAAAGAGATAATTGTGTTTGGAAATTAAGTTTGACATAGTATATGGTTGCAATTTTTAAAGATCATCTCAATCTTCTTAATGGCTCTATGACAGAAAACACTAAATATTTTGAATGGAAGTAAAATATTAAGTTGATTCTCAAGCTTTGGAATGATTATAAATCATGTCAGAACTTGTCAAAAATGCAAATTTGTGATTCATTTCCTCAGAAATTCAACTTATAATCTGAGGGGAAGCCCAGAAATATGCATTTATATATGATTTCACAAGTTCTTTTTATTCAGTGTTTTACATATTAGGCTTTGAAAAGTCCTGATATAAGAGTCTGTGAGTTCCACATAAATGCAAAAATCCTGAAAAAAAATATTAGCTAACTAGATCCAACAGCACATAAAAAAATAATACACTACAATCAAATGGGTTTTATTCCAGGGATGCAAAGTTGGTTCAACATATGCAAATAAATAAATGCACTTCACCACATAAACAGAATTAAAACAACAACCACACAATCTTATGAATACAGAAAAATTATTTGATAATATCCAGCATCACTTAATGATAAAAACACTTACCAAACTAGATGTAGTAGGAACATACCTAAAAATAATAAAAGCCATATATGAGAAATTCACAAGCCATCTTCATACTCAACAGGGAAATGTTGAAAGCATTTCCTCTAAGAACTGGAACAAGACAAGGATGCTTACTTTTATCACTTCTACTCAACCTAGTATGAGAAGTCCTAGCTAGAGCAGTCAGTCAAGAGAAAGAAATAAAAGGCATCTAAATTGAAAAAGAGGAAGCCAAATTATCTGTATTCACAGTTGATATACTCTTATATCTAGAAAACCCTAAGGAGTCCTCCAAAAGACTTCTAGATTTGATAAATGTCTTCAGTAAAGTTTCAGAATACAAAATTAATGTACAAAATCAGTAGCATTTCTATAAGCCAATAACAATCACGCTGAAAATCAAATTAAGAACTCAATCCCATTTATAATAGCTATAAAAAAATAAAATACCTAGGAACATATTTAACCAAGGAAGTGAATGATCTCTACAAGGAGAACTACAAAACTGATGAAATAATATATAGGTGACAAAAACAAATGGAAAAGCATCTCACGCTCATGGATTGGAAGAATCAATGTTGTTAACATGACTATATTTCCCAAAGCAATCTACAGGTTCAACACAATTTCCATTAAGTTATCAATATCATTCTTTACAGAATTAGAAAAAAACTACCCTAAAATTCACATGGAACTGAAAAAGCCCAAATAGCCAAGCAATCCTAAGCGAAAAGAGTAAAGCTGGAGCTATCACATTACTTCACTTCAAATTATACTATAAGTCTATAGTAATCAAAACTGCATGGTACTAAAAAAAATTTTTTTAAATAAAAAAATAAAAATCAGCATAGTATTAGCATAAAAATAGACACATAGATCAATGGAACAGAATAGAGAACCCAGAAATAAAGCTACAGGTCCACAACCAACTAATCTTTGAAAAAGTTGACAAAAATATAAACTTGGAAAAAAACACCTTATTCAATAAATAGTACTGGTAAAATTGGAAAGCCTATGCAGAAGAATGAAACTAGACCCCATCTGTCACCATACGCAAAAATTAAGATAGATTAAAGACTTAAATTAAGGCCTGAAACTATAAAAATCCTAGAATAAATCAAAGAAAAAATTCTTCTGGACATTGGTCTAGGCAAAGATATGACTAAGTCCTCAAAAGGAAATACAACAAAACCAAAAAGAGACAAATGAGACTTAACTAAACTAAAAAGCTTTTGCAAAGCAAAAGAAATAAGAGTAAACAGACAACCTAAAGAATGTGACAAAATATGTGCAATATTGCAAGGGACAATATCCAGAATCTATGAGGAACTCAAACAATTCAACAAGAAAAAAAAATCAAATAATCCCATTAAAAAGTGGTCAAAGAACATGAACAGACACTTTTCAAAAGAAGACATACAAGTGGCCAACAAACAAATGAAAAATGCTCAACATCACTAATCATCAGAGAAATGCAAATCAAAATTACAACGAGATACTATCTCACGCCAGGCAGAATGGCTATTACTAAAAAGTCCAAAAGCAACAGATATTGGCAGGGATATGGAGAAAAGGGAAGCTTATGCACTAGTGGTGGGAACGTAAACTAGTACAACATCTATAAAAAACAATATGGAAATTTGTCAAGGAACTAAAAATAGAACTACTCTTCAATCCATCAGTCCTGCTACTGGGTATCTACCCAAAGGAAAAGAAATCATTTTATCAAAGAAAACACCAGCATTTATACGTTTATGACAGCACTAGTCACAATAGCAAAATCATAGCATCAACCTAAGTGTTCATCAATGGGTGATTGTATAAAAAACTGTGAGATATATATATATATATATATATATATATATATATATATATATATGATTTCATTCATTTTTATGGCTAAGTAGTATTCCATAGTATGTGTGTGTATGTAATCTCATCTATGGAATACTACTCAGCCATAAAAATGAATGAAATCATGTCTTTTGCAGCAACACGGATGGACCTGGAGACCATTATCCTTAGTGACATTACCTAGAAACAGAAAGTAAAATACTGCATGCTGTCATTTACAAATGGAAGCTAAATAACGAGTAAACACAGACATACAGAGTGAAACAATGCACACTGAAAACTGCAAAAAATGGGAAAGTGGAATGAGAAAATACAATCAATGGATGCCAATATGAGATGACACAGAAGCTAGAACTATCTGACAAGAATTTTAAAACAGCCATTACAAAAAAAAATGCTTCAAAGAGCAATTATGAATAAATTTTTAAAATACAAAGTCTCAGCAAAGAAATAGAAAGTTCCAGAAAGAAAATGAAAGATATAAGGAAAAACTTTTAAAAATTTAGAACTAAAAATCAAAAACTAAAATTATGAATAAAATTAACTAAATAAAAAACTAAAATTATTAATAAAAACTCAATGGATGAGCCAAACAAGAGAATGGAGAGAACAAAAGAAGGAAATAGTGAGAACTTAAAAAAAAAAAAAACAATCAAAATTATACAACCTGGATGATAGAGATAGCAACAGACTGAAAAAAATTAATAAAGCTTAGAAATATGTGGGAATGTGACAAAATATTTTAAATTCATGTCATTTGAGTTCCATAAAGAGAAGAGAAAGAGGGTCAGGCTGAAATGACATTTGAGAAACAATGGTTGAAAAATTTTCTGAACTTAGAGAGAGAGAGAGAGAGATTCAAGAAGCTTGGAAAACTTTAAATTGGGAAAACCCAAAGAAATTCACACAAAGACATATTATACTCAAGCCTCTGAAAAACAAAAGAGTAAAAAAAAATGTTGTAAGCAGACAGAGAGAAACAATGCATTACCTATAAAGAAAAAAATTATAATGACAGCATATTTCAAGGTCATAAAGAAGTGGCACAATATTTTTTAAGAGCCAAAAAAACCTGTGAACTCAACATTCTATATACTAAGAAAATATTCTTCAGGAATCAAGACATTCTCAAATGAAGAAAAAGTAAGAGAATTTATTGGCAACAGAATGACACTAAAAGAATGGCTTTAAAAAGAAAGAAAATTACAAAAGAATGAATCTAAAAATGTCAGTAAGAAAGAACATAGAAAGGGGAAAAATATGCATAAATGTAATATATTTTATCTTGAGTTTTCTAAATTGTGTCTGTCAACTGAAGCAAAAATTATGTGTGATGTGATTTTCAACGTGAAGGAAACATTTAAGACAAATATACTGTAAAGAGTGAGAGGGCTAAGGGATGCAAAGGGAGATAAAATTTCTCTACTTTCCTCAAACTGTTAAAGTTTCAAATAAAATGCTAACACAATTACATTGTGATTTTATATATAACATATATAAAATATTATCATATATAACATATTGTGTAATATGTTATACATTATGTAACATACATGTTACACATATACATAATAATATGTAACATATACATTTATATGTAACATATATGATCATACATAACAAGTAATGTAATGTGTTATATATAATACAGGTTATACATATGTTATATATGTTTACATATGTCATATAATATATGGCATATTACATAATATGTTATGTATGATCATAGATGCATATACATATTATAGGTTATATAGGATCACATATATGATATATGATCACATATGATGTGATATATAATCACATATATTATATATACAATATACCACATTGCATATATATGTAATACAGTACCTAGAGCAGCCACTAAAATCTGTACAAATATATCTACTCAAAAACATTACAAACATGTTACAGTAACCCACAGAGAAATGAAAACATAGTGACAGAAAACAGAGAACAAAGAAAATAACAAAAAATAAAATGGCAGACTTAAGCTTTAACATAGTAATTACATTGGGGTAAATAGTCTAAATATACAAATTTTTAAAAACAGAGGTTTGCAGAGTGGACTAACAAAACATGACCCAATTAAACGCCATCTAACAAAAAACTTACTTCAAATATAGTGACATAGGTAGGCTGAACATAAAAGGAGAGGGAAAGATAAATCATAAAAATATTAATCAAAAGAAAGCAGGAATGGCTAAGATACAATCAGATAAAGTAGACTTTGGAGCAAAGGAAATTACCAGGGACATAGAGTGACATCACATAATGTTGAAAACGTTAAGCCACCAAGCAGACATAGCTATCCTAAATGCATGTACAGCCATTTAGTTTTTAACAAAGGCGCAGTTCAATAAAGGAAGGATAGTCTTTTTAACAAACAGTGCTGGAGCAACTGGGTATCTATAGATGAAAAAATAATGATGTAACCTGAAACCTATCGCCTTATAAAAATTAACTCAAAATAGATCATAGATTTAAAACATAAAATTTTTAACTTTTGAAAAGAAAACAGAGGAGAAAATGTTTAGGGCTTGGGGCTTTGTGAAGAGCTCTTAGCTACGACACCAAAAGCACGATCCACAAAATAAAAGCTTGATAATTTGGACTTTATCAAAATTAACCACTGTTGCTCTGTGAAGACCCTACAGAGGATGTTGAATAACTCAGCCAAGGCTCACAAGCGTGATCCATGAGCAATGCGTGTTGCAGCAGACCAGAAAACAATTCAGGTAAAAGATGATAAATGTTGAAGAGGACCCAGATCAAGTTGAGATTAAATGTCTTTTTAGCTACTGCCATAACCAGAAATTCATTGATTCCTTATTACATATTCTCATTAAGAAATAAAACTAGGAAATGGATTTCTTTGTAATCACATCATCAAGTATCATTTTCATCTCAAGGAGTCAAAGTGAGTTTAAGGTTTCAGAACAGAAAAAAAGAAAGGAGGCAAAAAATTCCATTTGGTTTCTGAAACAGAAGACACAATCATTCCTGCCCCTTAAGCTTTCGCTTGGAATGCAGGGTCCTGGGAGGAACTGGGTGCACAGATGATGTCTTAAATGAATCATCTAAATGAAAACTCTTCAGAAGTTGACTTCTTTAAAACCAGTTCAGAAGACTGTGGAGAGAAAGTCTATAATTAGCTTTTCTATGGTAAGTGACTCTTTTTTCTGTAAATATCAGTTGCCATATTTATACATTTGTAATTAAGTTACATTTTAGTCTTAAACTTACACCCTGTACAGGAACTATTTAACTAGACCACTTCACAGGAAACAGGTGTCCAACAGAAAGTATAAATGGCTTTGAAGGAAGGGTAGGTGTGGGGAGGAGAGGACAGTACAGAAAGAATAAAGCAGGAAATAGAAGATTGTGGCAGGGACTATTATCACTCCAGTTAAATCCTTCCTTCCAACCAAAAAATCAATTATTATGTGGCAGTCACTAGAGTTGTAAGGTTGATATTACATATTTCTTATCAAAAGAAAATGAGATATTTTCCATCAACTATTACCTATTTTTTAAAAAGAAAAATGTTAGAGCTTTATGATCAAGAATAATAATCAGTTACCTAATACTTGCTCTATGCCAGACAAAGTTCCAGCCCTTTCATTTGATCATCCAGTAGTGCATGCAAAGTAAAAATTATTCTCCCCGATTTTACAGACAAGGAAATGGCAAATCAGGAAGCCAAAGTAGCCTGCCCAGACTTTGAAACCCAGGACTGTCTGAATGCAAAGCTCATATGAAAGGATCTTGTCTTACGCTTTTCTGTATATCCCTTAACTTGTAGCAGGTAGAACCATAAAGGCCTCTGTATTTGACAGAGTTCCCTAGAGGGACAGAACTAATGGGAACATATACATACATACACACACATACACACACACAGAAAACTATATATATATATCCTAATATATATATGTGTGTGTGTATGTATATGTAGGTATATTCCAGCTGATTAGATGGGGAAGACCCTTAATCTGGTGGGTCTGTCTTTCCCAGCCCACTGACTCAAATGTTAATCTCCTTGGGAAACACCCTCACAGACACACCCAGGATCAATACTTTGCATCTTTCAATCTAATCAAGTTCACACTCGGTATTAACCATCACAAGTCAATCACCCCAGCCAACACTGTAACTCCCATCTTGAACCCATGTACATCTCCTGAGATCACATATAATCTTCAAATAAAGAAAATAATGTCATAATTACACCTAACATAACGTATTCTTCCTCTGTCAACTGATCATAGGAAACTCCCCATGAGGTCATTGCTGCAGGCTGGGGGAGAGAAGGCAGGGGGGCAGGAGTGGAGACATGGGCATTTGAGCCACTTCCTCATGTAACTTACTTATGCCTTCAGGACCTGCTTGAGCCTAGTCACATATATACCACTCCCATTGGATGATGGAATGGTGCTGTGCATGAGCCACTTTATGGCTAGATGGGTTGGAAAGCACTTAGTTCATGATAGGCAGTTCAGGTCACATGGTGACTTGATGACCCATAGTCAAATGTTCAGTTTCCAACAAAGCACAGTAACAGGCCACGAAGGATATGAAACTGTATGAAGGATAGTATAGCTGGAAACACACCAATCCCAAACCCAAATATTATAATATAAAGTTAACAATATTTAAATGCTGATGTGAAGTCAATAAATTTTATCACATAATAAAGGAGAAAGGAAATAAAATGAAGATATTTTCTTAGTACAAGTGTACACTTGCACAAACATGTTTTTAACAAAAGAAGGAGGAAATACTCTTGACAATTACAGTCTTCATTTCTGCAGCTGATCACATGGTCGTAGCTGGTAGACTACCTTCCTCTACTACCCATTCGGTATTCCCTTTGCTTTCAGTAACCACCTCAGCAGGTCATGGCTTTCTTTCTGGTGGAGTGACCCAAAACTTCATTCCTGAAGGGTCTGGACCATTTGTAGCCCTGTCTGGATTGGGCTATTGTAGTTTCCCATTGACTTTAACCACAAGGCATGGTAATACTAACAGACGCCCTAATGGATCCCCTGTATTCCATACATACTTTTCTTTACCTCCTGTGGAGTGGTAGACTGATTTCATCTTGATAGTCTGGGTCAATCACCCCAGACTATCCCATCTTAGCCTGTTGACTTAAAGGTAGGAGGATCCCAAAGTGTCCAGATGCAACCTTAACCTCCAGTTTAACGGAATCATTGTCATGTCTCCTGGTGATAGCATTCCTCCCTCTGGAACTAAGACCTCTACATCAGCAGAAGATAATGTCGTGGGAACAGGAACCAAAATTTTACTAGTGGATCACTAGGGATGATGGCGAGTGGTGTCGCTTCCACTTTCACCCCCTGATTCTTGGACCCGTGAATCCTGGCTATGAAGAAACAGTACCATATATTGGATGCTGATTCAGAGCATACATGCCCTTCTGGAGAACTTTGCCTCATCCCTGCAAAGTACTGTCACCTAGTTGATGTTGTAATCATGACTTCAAAAGGCCATTCCAATGTTCTATCAATCCAGCTGCTTCAGGACCAGTGAATTCCATGAGCATGATTCCCCTGTTACACTTCTTCAGCCATAAGGTGAGTGCTTTTGTCAGAGGCAATGCTGTGTGGAATACCATGATGGTGGATAACGCATTCCATGAGTCCATGGATGGTAGTCTTGGCAGAAGCATTGTGTGCAGAGTAGGCAAACCCACATCCAGAGTAAGTGTCATTCCAGTGAGGAGAAACCTCTGCCCTTTCAATGATGGAAGAGGTCCAATATAACCAACCTGCCACCAGGTAGCTGGCTAATCACCCTGAAGAATGGTGCCATATTAAGGGCTCAATGTTGGTCTCTGCCACTGGCAAATTGGGCACTCAGCAGTGGCTGTAGCCATGTCAGCCCTGGTGAGTAGAAGTCCATGTTGCTGAGCCCATGTGTAACCTCCATCCCGACCACTATGGCTACTTTGTTCATGGGCCCATTGGGTGATGACAGGGGAGGCTGAGTGGTGTCCACAGACTGGGTCATCCTATCCATTTGATTATTAAAATCCTCCTCTGCTGAGGTCACTCATTGGTGAGCACTCACACAGGATGCAAATATCTTCACAGTTTTTGACGAGTCAGAAAAGTCCACCCACATACCTCCTCCCCAAGTTTCTTTGTCACCAATTTTCCAATCATGCTTCTCCAAGTGCCTAACCATCCAGCCCAACCATTGGCCACAGCCCATGAATCAATAACATATAATTGCACATCTGGCCGTTTCTCCTTCCATGCAAAGTGCACAACCAGGTGCACTGCTCAAAATTCTGCTCACTGGGAAGATTTCCCTTCACCATTGTCCTTAAGGGATATCCTAGAAAGGAGCGGTAGTGCTGTAGCTGTACACTTTCCAGTGGTGACTGCATATTGTGCAAAACCATCTGTGAACCAGGCCCTAGTCTTCTCTTCCTCTGTCAGCTGATCATAGGGAACTCCCCAAGAGGTCATTGGTGCATGCTGGGGGAAAGAAGGCAAAATGGCAGGAGTGGAGAAATGGGCATTTGAGCCACTTCCTCATGTAAGTTACTTTTGCCCTCAAGATCTGCTTGAGCCCAATCATGTACATACCACTTCCACTGGCTGATGGAATGCTGCTGTGCACGTCCCACTTCATGGCTAGATGAGTTAGAAGGCATCCAGTTCATGATGGGCTGTTCAAGTTGCATGGTGACTTGATGACCCATAGTCAATGTTCAGTTTCCACTGAAGCCCAGCAACAGGCCAAGAGCTGTCTCTCAAAAAGAGTGGACTTATCTGCAGAAGATGGCAGGGCCTTGCTCCAAAATCCTATAGGCCTCTGCTGTGATTCACCTATGGGGGGCCTGCTTTAGGCTCCCCACAGCATCTCTTGCCACTGACACCTCAAGCACCATTGGACCTGCTGGGTCATATGGTCCAAGTGGCAGAACAGCTTGCACGGCAGCCTGGACCTACTTCAGAGCCTTCTCCTGTTCTGGATCTCACTCAAAACTGGCAGCCTTTCAGGTCACTCAGTAAATGAGGAATATGTGTTGTGCCTCTTTCTTGGTTGCAGGAGGGGCCAAATGCAGCAACCTATCCTTCAACTTAGAAGGACTATCCCAACAGTCCCCACACAATGGGACCCCTACAAATTTTACTAAGGTAGAAGGTCCCTGAATTTTAGTCACATTTCCCATCCTCTGGCACACAAATGCCTCACCAATAAGTCCAGTGTGTTTGCTACTTTTGCCCATTGGATTATTAAATATTATCTTACGCAATCACAAGTTCCTACAATAGACTGTCTGCAAGCTTGAGGAGCAAGGAAATCCAGTCAGAGCCTCAAAACTGAAGAACCTGGAGTCTGATATTTGAAGGCAGGAAGCATCCAGCACAGGAGGAAGCTGTAGACTGGGAGAGTAGGCCACTCTCACCTTTTCATGTTTTTCTGCCTGCTTTATATTCCATGGAAGCTGATTAGATGGGGCCTACCAGATAAGGGTGGGTCTGCCTTTCCCAGCTGACTGTCTCAAATGTTAATCTTTAGCAACACCCTCACAGACACACCCAGGATCAGAACCTTGCATCCTTCAATCCAATCAAGTTGACACTCAGTATTAACCATCACAGCCTCTTAAAACTCTACACAAGTGAAATCCTCCAAATTCCATGAGTAGCCAAGTTTACTGAGTGATGGTGACTTACTGAGTTTCCATCCTTATTGGAAAATTGCAAAGGGAAGAAAGTCAGAGTTGAGAGAAGCCATCCTCCTTCCAAGTGGTCACTTCCTTCATAATCTCAATGGCTACTGAGAGTCCCCTTGCATCAGCTCACCCTATCTTCCCGGCAGTCCTATCTGGTAGGTGCTGCTATTTCCATTTTACAAACAAGGAAACCAAGGTCCAGGAACCTTGGCTAACTTGCTGAGGTCACTCAAAGAGTAAATATCAGAGCCTAAGCTTAAAGAGAGAGAGTATGGTTCAGCACTTAAGTTCTTAACCCTGATGTTAACGTTGCTTCCCATTTAACCATTCACCCGACTACAGGGAGCAAGCCTTCACCAGCATGATCTCATTAATCCTGACTAAAAAAAAATCAGTTCTACATTTTATCCATTTTATAGTAGAAAATTAAAGCCAACTAAGGTCAGGTGATGAGCTGGAGGTTCCAAGGTAGCAAGTGTCAAAACCAAAATGTGAAGCCACATTTGTCACATGTGCGTCTGGCATTTAGACCACTTCAAAATCCTACTTCCCCACGTATAGAGATTATCTCAGAGCCATTAGGTGACTCAAATGCTTAAGACCTAGTTAATTTGCAGGGACCAAGAGGCCATAATATCTTCTTTGACGTGTTTATTTGTTAAGATCCTGATGTGGAGTAGTATTGCCTGGCTATGTCCTGGCACTTAGGGAAGGGACCACCTGTTCAGCTCAGCACATCACGTGCTTATGATCACCCCGTTTTTGCTGTGTGTGAGACATGCACATGACCCTTCCCACTAAGCCTGAAAGGCACTCTGGCTTAGTGGAAAGTACATGATATTTGGAGTTGTTTACTCAAATTTAAGAACAAAGCTACATTTCTTTTGCTCACTGCTGTAGAGCCTAGTAAATGAACCCATATATTCTAGAACCAGACTGCCTCGGTTCAAATCTACACACAACTTACCCCTTTGCCACTTTCCCTCTCTGTGACTCAGTTTCTTCATCTGTAAAAAGTGGTTGATAATAATAGCATGTTCATCTCATGGTTATAAAAGCATAAGAAAAACATAGGTGCAAAGCCCTGGGGGCAACCCTGGCCCAGGGAAAGTGTTGGCATTGATTGCCCCTCCCGCCTCTATATGGCCCCTGGAAAGTAGTGCTTGCTCAGTGTGTACTTCTAAAATGTGGGAATTAACCAGAGCCCATTACCTTAGCTATAAAGGAGAAGCTACTTCTACCTACTTCCTACAGCCGGCTTTTGAGGATTGCCCCAATGAACCATTAGAAAATCATGCTGGAACCTTACCTGGCATGTAGTTGGTGCCCAGCAAGCGTTCAATGACCCACTTATGATTTCAGCCTCAACTTACTTTTCAGCAAAATGGGCAGCCTCGTGAAGCCTCCCTGGTGCAATAATGGAGGTTGAAATGGTTGTGTAAACAATGAAATTCTGTGCAAATGTAGCTAACATCCCCCACCCCTGCCTCCTCCACTAGCACCACTCCCCTCCAATCATTCCGTCCCTCCTTTTCCCGTTAGAAACTGCCCTTCTGTTTCCCATGGCTTCCTTGCTTCTCCCACCCTCTATCATTCCCTAACTGCTCCTGGCCCCTAATACCTCCCTCAGACACATCCTCCAGGCCCAAGCAACCTTTCAACTCCTCTCCCCTTGCCCACTGAGCTGCTGGCAGGAAGCCCTTCCCTTCTCTCCCCACCCTGTTCCCTTTGGTAACACCCTGTACACATGGGGATTATTGCTCTTGGCAGCAGGTGTCCAGTTGTCAAAGAGACAGATCGGTCTTGGCCAGGAGTAGGTGGGAAGGCAGGTAAGGAAATGAGACTCAGATGGAAAAGGTCCCCTGGCCGGGAACTCTAAGAAATGAGGAGGGTGTGAATAGAAGCCACTAAACCCAGAAGGGTGCGAGAAAGCAAATTACATGTCTTTATCTGGGGTGATCTAGATTCCCCAAGGCCCAACTTTTTACCCAGACCAGCAAGTACAAACAGGATGCAAAAATGGTGCCAAGCTAGAGAGTAAGGGGGCAAAGCAAAGGTAAAAGATCATCTACTCTGAATACTCCTTTCTAATTACTTTTGCATTTGCATTTTCTGCCTGGAAAATATAGCATAGGATTGTCATGAAGATTAGCTAATTACTGTAAGCATAAGGACAGTGCCTGACACACAGTAAGTACTATGCAAGTATTAGCTAATTGTATTGTTTTTATCATCGGTCATGATAATAATGCATCAAAAGTTCTGAACATGGAGATCATAGATTTTGAAGTCAGAGAGACTGGGTCTTAAATTCTACCCTGTCCACTTCTTGACTGTGAAAACTTGGCTCAGGGACAATTTCTTTGAGGCTCAGTTACCTAATCTTTGACATTATAGCAGTACTATCTTCCTTGCCTTGCCCTGAATGGCCCCGAGTGCTATTTCCTCTCTACCTACTTCTAAGCTGGAGAAACAAAATTAGAGGAGACGTCACTTTGTACAGTGACATTCCTGCCCATTGTCCAGAGTCTGTGAGAGTCCAGGGCAGCTTCCAGGGTATGAGCCATCTCTCCCTGGCAGATGGGGTGAGGGAAGAAAGAGTCAGGTTGTCGGAAAGACGGGTAAGGAGGGGGCAGTAAGCATGCAATGTGGCTCTGGTTTCTGGAAAGAACAGTTTGGAACCAGAATATCCGGGTCAAACGGCTCGGCCATTCACCAGTTGTATGGCTTTGGGCAGATGATTTGGTCATTTTGAGCACCAGTATTTTGGAAGGAATCAAATGAAGAAAATATAAGCATGGAGAATTAGTCAGTACTCTCCTGTGGGCAGGGGGCAGAAACAAACTCAAACTAGGTTAAACACAAGAAGGGACTACATTGGCCCAAGCAAGAGTCTAACTGAGGCCAAGTTGCCAAGTTCAAATCACCAGGTTCCCCATCCCCTCTGCCAAGCCCTTCCTCTAACTTACATTTTTATGATTCTGAGTTCACTCTCCCTGACTCCACTTTTTCTGTGTCAGTCCTCAGCTGTTGCCTTCACAGAGCAGAGTTTATTCAATTTCCTCTCACCAAAGTTCTGTTTACTTTTGAAGATGCATGCTTCCATTCCACACCCCACCCCCGACCTCCACTCTCCATAAACTTGGTTCCAAGGAAAAGGCAAACTATGGAAATAGAAACCTCATAAACCCCTTGGCCAATACTTTGGCAGATTTGCTTAGGGTTTTCAAACCCTAACCTTTGGTCATTTACAAAGTTTATTCTTCCAGGAAGTCAAGCTACATGCAGTGGATGTATATTTTGAGTCCAAATTCCTGAGAGTACCTTTTAGTGACTAACATTTAAACATCATCTTCTTGGGAAGTTTCTGGAAGGACAATCAGATGCAGGCTAAGAGATATGACATACCACTTGTGACCCCAGATTCCACTCTGAAAACGTGACCTCTCTCTGTTGAGACTTTTTCACTTTTACTTCCTATTTTATGCTTGACCCACTCCTATCCCCAAAAGCACGCTATGCAAATAAATCCTGTGTTTACAGCCATGAAGAGCTATTCCAGGTTCCCTAAACATAGCATCTGCTTTCATCCCTATCCCAATGGGAAACTCTGATTCATCCTTCAAGTCCTAGCTCAAGCATGTCCCCCAGGAACACTTGTCCCTTTTCTCTGGTCTCATGACACTTTGACGAAACATTTTGTACTATGGGCATTTGTATGTCTGCTTTTCTTTCTGATTATGAACCTTCAAGGTTAGAAACTATCTTAGTCACATACTTCCCCCAGCACCTGGTGGAGTACCTGGTACACAATAGATGCTCAAGGAATGTGTGAAAAATGAAATGCTGAAATGTCTGGGAGGTTATGTCATGTGAATGGGCCTCATACTTCATTTAAGATCTCCTAGTGGAACTGTCATATTCTACTTATCTACTGCTGGGTAACAAAACTCCTCGATATGTAGTCACTTAAAACAGCAATCATTTTACTATCCCTTACAGTGTCTGTGAGTTAGGAATTCAAGAAACGCTTGGCTGGGGAGCTTTGACTCAGGGTCTCTTTCCTTGGTTACAGTCTGACAGTGGGTAAAGCTGGAACAGGGCCAGGCCAGAGCAGCTGTTGGGTAGAAGGTAAGCATCCCTCTTTGCAGAATCTCAAGCCTTCTCCATGTTGTCTCTCTCCATTGGCTACTTGGCTTCCTGGCAGCATGGCAGTCTCAGTGCAGTTGGCCCTCTTATATGGAGACTGGAGACTTCAAGGGTGAGTGTTTCAGTGAGCAAGGCAGAATCTGAATCACCCTGTATGGCCTATATGCGGAAATCACCTATTGTCAATTCCGCTGTTCTCTGTTGGTCAAAACAGTCACCAAAGCCTGTCCAGTTTCAAGGCAAGGAGACACAGACCTCACTCTCTGGGAAGAGTGTCACAGAATTTGCACATGTATTTTAAAACTGCTACACTTAAATGCAATGTGGACAACAAAGGGACATCAGTGGAAAAACCAGTGAAAGTAAATAAAGTCTAGAATTCAGTTAATAGTAGTATGTCAATGCTAATTTCTTAGTTTTGAGAAATACACCATGGCAGTGTAAAGGATTATGGGAAATTGGGTGCTGGGTATGTGAGGGTGCTTTGTTCTATCTTTGCAACTTTTCTATAAGCCTAAAATTATTAGGAAAAAATTTTAATTTAGGTCAGGTGCAGTGGCCTAAATCTCAGCCAAGGATTTAGGAGGCCAAGGCAGGAGGATTGCTTGAGCCCAGGATGTAGAGGCTGCCGTGAGCTATGATTGCATCACTACACTTCAGCCTGGGTAACAAAGTGAGACCCTGTCTCAAAAAAATTAATTTAAAACAGAATGCCATATTTCTCCTTCTTCCTACTCTAAGTACTGGTAGAGAGTAAGTGGTCTTAAAAAAATTTGTGAACATGCTGTCACCAAGAACCAATTATGGTATGCTCTCCTATTCTATTCAAGCAGGATTTGATGTTCTTTCTTTCTGCCCCTTGTGTATACCTCTACAGTTGCACTAACCATTATGTTCTATAATCGTCTACCTACATGCCCATCTTCCTACTAGATGCTGTGTTCCCTGAAAGACATTTTCTTACTTGTACTTCTTGTCTGCAGTACCCAAGCCACTGTCAAAATAATACTGCAGTTGAACCAGTGAAAAAAATGCCACTCTCAATAAGAGTTGTATAGTAGCAATTAATCTACAAACAAAATGCAATGGAATGGAATTTATTTATATTATTCCATGCCTTTGCTCAAAGGAAATAACAGAGTCCAACATCCCTGAAAAAAGAACTCTTACTAAAAAATAAATATTAACCCATGTTTTTCACTGGGAGCTCCACAAAGACCTTAGGGTTTCTTATCCATTGGCTTCTGGAGTCCTCTCTGGCACTGTCTCCAGAGCCAACGCCTGTGCAGGACTGAGAAAGCCTGCCTTGCTCTAGTAGGCCAACAGCCAGGGGCCGTGGGGCCTCCAGACGCAGACACAAACATGCAGGGTGGGGTCCCTGCTAGCCGGGTATCCAGGCCCAGTGGGAAGGCAGCCAGGGCACTGCGGAACAAGGGGCTGCAGGAAGCAGAGAAAGGAGGAAGCCCTCTTGGCGACAAGCCCCGCCCCTTTTCCATGTCCCTGGAGGTCAAGCAAATGTCATCAGATAAATTTTTCCAGGCCCGAAAGGAGGCTCTAACAGAATTCAAACAGGATCTCATCACTGCCACTTTCTACCTTCCTTTTTCTCCTTTTAAACCTAATCTTAAGAGTCATGGCAGCAGCCCTGGACTAGTTTCAGGTCGTGTGTCACCCTGCAAGGCCCAGGTGAACAAGAAATGGCCACCAAAAGGACCGAGGCAATTAAACAGACTCACGCCTGCTGCATGACTTCTTCAAGGATGGAATTGAGACATGGCCTCAGGCACATCCGAGGGGAGAAGGTGGGGACTGGGGCTTGGTGGCCAAAGGAGCCCTGCCAGCATGATGGTTTCCAACTTGTTTGGAACCAGATCCAAAAATGTGCTGCCTGTTTCTCTGTTTATGAATTATCCTTCCCTGAACAGAACAGCTGGGGCATTTTGTTTTCCATTCTTTAAACAAGGCTGGGTTTAGCCTTTCCAGTTTCTTGTTCTCCATAGTTTAACACACACGGCAATAAAATACAGAGCCATTTTCTGTGGTATTTAGTTAATGATGCAGTATCTGGCAGCCTCTCCTCCCTCACCAAAGCCATCCTTGGGAAAAGTTCTCATTCAAACACTCAAGAAGTTGTTTTTAAGCAGTGAATCCCAAGACTTAAACATTTTTGGGCAATCTGGTTCTTATTTTAACTGAAACTGGTTTATTCTCCTCAGAACAAAAGAATGCCAACAATTCGGCGGTCCTTCACGCTGCTACGTCACCAGCCAGAGCCTTCCTGAGCTCTGAGAAACAGTGCAGTGTGGCTTCTGGAGATTAGAAATAGAGAGGAGTCCTGATGGTTGTTTCAAGGCATCTGTTTTTAATTGATCTCATTCTTTATTCTATGGAACATCCAGCCAGGAGTACATTGAGCTCCAACATACATCACTGCTGAAAGCCTCTGGGGCCAGATAGAATCTCAGAGCTGTGAGCCACCTTCCAACGGGAACAGGGATGTGGTCAATACAAGGTGAATAGCGAAGGCTTTCTTGTTCAATACCAGGAATGAAAGATAGGATCAAGGACCTACATGCAAAAGAATCTGCTTGAAGAGCAGATAAAGCCCTGTCTTTATGTGGAGACCACAGACATCACAAGTGATTGGTAACATCACTGAGAAATCTACTTGATGACCAACTAAAAAGAGTGGGAGTCTCCAAGACTTCTGGGGCCTGCGCTTTATCATGGTATCTCAATCTTTGGGGAGTTGATCTCTAGATGGAAGAATTCTTACTGTTTTAGGCCCCTGTCCTGCAGAAGATGACCCATTGTGAGTTCCTTTATTTAGCCTCATCCTAACTTTGACTTTTTTCCTCCCCTCTTCTTCCCACCTTTCTTTTCTTCTTTCCCTCATTCAGTTGGCTGACACATAATTGTTGTACTTAACTATGTGCCTGATTATTCTGGGGTGCTGGGGGATACAGCAAAGTATCTGTCAGGATGTGCTAAGTTATGTTGCAGTAACAAACAATCTCAGGAACTTAATGTCTTAAAACAATAAAGGTTTATTCTCCTGCTTCTTATCCATTGAGAGTTTTTGGAGGGCTCTGATCTCACAAAATCCTTAGACAGAAAACCAGGCTGATAGAACGTCCAGAATCTGGAATGTTGACGGCTGCCATCAAAGACAGTCAAAAAAGGCACAAGCATATGAGAGAGTTCCTAGGAGAAGTTCCTCTAATTATGTGGTCAGGTAGGGCTCTCATAGGGGGTGACTGTGAGTTAAGCCATGGAGTATGAGAAGGAGGTAGGCTTGGGAGGATCTGGTAGAAGAGCATTTCAAGAGGGAGCATCAGTGTTAAGGCCTTGTATTAGGAGCAGGCTTTTTCATAACCATTGAACATGGCCTGGGTAGCTGGACCCTGGTGAGTGATAGAGAAAGCGATGGAGGATATGGCCTGCAAGGTGGCCAGAGACCAGAGTCTCCTGGACTTCACAGACCGGGGCAGGGAGTTAGAGTTGTTTTCAAACTATTTTGTCTTTAGATTTAATCTTGGCAAACAAAGTTCACCTTAGCTTCTAAGGGGATCAAGCCCTTGCA
Source organism: Cheracebus regulus (assembly GCA_963574635.1). Lineage (NCBI taxonomy): Eukaryota > Metazoa > Chordata > Mammalia > Primates > Pitheciidae > Cheracebus > Cheracebus regulus. The sequence continues at coordinate 66,119 of CAUYQU010087662.1, read as the reverse complement.
GAGCTTGGCCCTCTGCTGAAACGTCCTCCTCAATCCTTCCTCACTCAACTCACTCCAGTGATTCTATCACTTCCTCCAGAAATCTTCTCTAACACCTCAGTCTGATGAAACACCTCAATGCAGAAGTACTATCAATTATGCTTTTGCTCTGCAGAACTCCTCACTCTATGGGACAAGTTCCTCATTGGCAGAAACCAAGTCCCTAGCTATAGGGTTGGATTATGGCAGGTCCTGAACTGATGGCTATGAATGATGAATGAATATGCTCTTGCACTTTGTGACATTAGGCAGTATATGGAATACAGCTTGGTAAAAATGCTACATACCTATCATCATTACCACTGCATGACCTAGACAAGGGCTTACCATAGAGAGAGTTTGATGAAGACTCTCGGAATTGATTCAGAAGGGGCCTAGCTTACTTCAAGAAAACAGCACAGAAGATATCCAAAAGCAGGAGGGTAAACAGGATGTATTGGTATATTCTATATACCAATAGGGTATAAGCTGTTCTGCCCACATTGTCTCATTTAATTTTCACAATACTCCTAAAAGGTAGAAAACTGAGGCTCAGAGGAAAATTAGTGACTAACTTGAGACCCACATAGTAATGCTCTATAAACACTTGCTGCTATTATTATAATCAGCATTATTATTATTATTACAAAAGGTGGGGGGAGTTTAGCGCAGTATATTCCGTGCAAGGGGAACAATGTGTTCCAAGCAGAGAGCTCAAGTCAGGAGTGCTCCAAAAACAGGGAGGAGAGCCCCTCGGGCAGAAACCCTTCAGCTCCTAGGAAGTCTGGATCCCTCTAAGAGACACTGATGAATACCACAGACCTACTCCCCAGAAATGTTTATATACACACAAAGTTTTACGGTTCTTCAAATTTACGGACACACAAAAGCCAACCCATGAATTTCAAAATAATAAATATTAATAATTTCACACAAATTATCTCATTTAATCCTTAGAGTAAGCCTAAGAGTTAACCACTACTGTTATTTCCTCCTTTACAGACAAGGAAACTAAGCCTGAGAAGTTAGATATCTTGCCATAGATCACACAAAGTATTGAGAGTAAGAGGTAGTGCCAGGATTTGAACCATACTGGCTGTAAAGGAAGTGCACCCACCCAGCGCACTGACTGCCTCACAAGGCTCAGCCTTCTTGCTGCCTACTGAGCTCCCCTTCCTCCTGCATCCAAAGAAGAGACTTGCTCTCTTTCAAGAACAGACTCTGACCATCAAACAAGTGTAGGCCACTGATATGGTTTGTCTCTGTGTCCCACCCAAATCTCACCTTGAATTATAGTAGTTTCCACGTGTCATGGGAGGGACACAGTGAGAGGTAACTGAATCATGGGGCAGGTCTTTCCAGTGCTGTTCTCCTGAAAGTGGATAAGTCTCACGAGATCTGACGGTTTTATAAAGGGGAGTTCCCCTGCACATGTTCTCTTGCCTGCCGCCATGTAAGACATCCCTTTGCTCTTCCTTCTTCTTCCACCTGAATGTGAAGCTTCCCCAGCCATGTGGAACTGTAGTCCATTAAACCTCTTCTCTTTATAAATTACCCACTCTCAGGTATGTCTTTATTAGCAATGTGAAAACAGACTAATAGAGTTGCTTATGCCTCTCACCTGGCACCTGCAGACCAAGGTTTCTTCCCAGCATGACTATGAAAGCACAAACGACTTGATCTTCCAACCATCCTGGCTCAGAAGTAATCTATTCCAGAGGTGTTACTGAAACCCATGCACATCCTTTAAAGAATGAGCTGCCTCATTCAAGCAGAAATTCCTCTCCACCAGCCTCCTCATCCCCTCTTTGGAGGAATGTGCAGAAATTCCTTTCCACCTCAGGATATCAGATATACCCACGGCTTAAGCTCTCACCCACACTACACATTCAGTTATGCTCCCAATCCTTCTCCATTAAGCCCAGAAGTATAACAGGATGATTAAGAGGAGAGGCCAAGACTTCAGGGAAGGTCTTACACTAGCAGAGACAGGTAGCATACCCACAATTAATTATATACATTTATTGGAGAGCTGGTAAACAAATCAATGTCATTGATGATTTATTTTCTAATTTGCTTTGAGTATGCACCTCATTAATCAATAATAGAAAATGGCATTAAAGCATTGGTGTTAACTGTCAGCAAAAGGCAGCATACCAATTCTTTTAATTAAAAGAATGTGTGTGGTGAATATGTCCATGTGTTACATTAGATATGGTACATTCTAAAATTGCTTTTTCACATCAAAAGCAATGCTAGGAGTTTGGAAGAAAATGAAGAACTGTAAATTCACAGTAAGCAGCAAGAGTCCTGGCATTCCTGGGTAATGTATAGTAATTTGACATATAGCTTCACCCAAGAGCATGCTGGGAACAGAGATAATGTTCTCTGGTTCCAGGCCAGACTGAATGAATTCAGAATAAGAGCCATGGCTGGCACTCCATCAGAAAGACATAGGAAACAATAAGACAAGGCCAGACAAAATTGAGTCTATCTTTCCCAAGGAAGAATATATGGGATGTAGAAATTAAGTGTTTACCCAAAATTAAGACAGTCAAGGTTAGCAATGCTTCCCCTCTCCCCTAAAGTTCTGAGGATTAGATAATTTTCCTAGATAAGAAGTCAACAAAAATTAGTGTTAAAAATTACACTGCTTACCTGGATGAGAAAAAGAATAGCCATTGCAATATAGGATGAATTTTTATTTCAGACTTGCCTGCAAATACCATGTTATTAAAATGGAAGGCAAAGGGAAAAAATACGCTTTTAAAAGAGGAAGGCTTATTATGTTTGTGTAGGGACATCAATGTCTCAAGGAGAATATAGACTGATAGCCAATTAGTGCTTCCAGCCTACACATAATCAAGCTTCCACTAAGAAGCTGTGGGTGAGAGGTTCTGTGGGTGACTGAGTGTAAATGCAGGCTTTATCAGGTAGCTAAGGGGTGAAATTCTGGCTCAGCTAAAAACCAGCTGTGTGAACTAAGGCTGAGCACTGTAATCTCCTGGTGTTTCAGTTTCTGCAACTGTGAAAAATGCATAGGGCTTAAGAAAAGCTATAAGTCATAGGACAGTTGTAGGATGACAAAAAAATGATACTTGCAAATCAATTAGCAGGCATGGTTATGCCCACTAAATGGTAAAAGCAAAAGAAAACACAACCAAACAAACCTACAAAAACCAAGATGGGGGCAGGAAAGGGAGAATTGATGCACCTTGCAAAGCCAAACCATGGAGGTAATGAATTAGTGTGAGTGCCTGAAGGGAGAGAAATTTATTGGAGTTGTTGGGTTGGAAGAAAGTGGGATGGTGGAGGTAGGGAGTGGCGACCAAGGGAAAGAGACCAGGGAGGGAATGAAATTGCTGAATAGTGGCTGTGTGACCTTGGGCTGGTTACATCCCATCTCAAGCCTCAGTTTCTAGGCAGTAAAATGGAAGGTTTGGGCTAGATCATACCTGTGTCATCTCTGTGTCCCTCCTAGCTCTAAAGGTCTAGGAGTTTGTCAGCCAGAGTAAGTACGGAAATTCCTGGCCTCCCAAAGATAATGTGTTTGTTGTGTCCCTGTGTTTGGGTCAGCATTAGCCACCTATTTCTTAAACTAGGCTCCTTTCTCATGCCTAAAATAAACATTAGAAATGGGCCAGGATGGCCAGAAACATATTGTTCTGAAGTTAGAGTAGATGTTGTATTTGGTTTCTTTACTGCTCAAGGCATCTGAGACCCATTTGTGTGTGTCACGTGTGGCGGAGTAGGGGATATAGAGGGAAGGGAGACAGTCCACAGTCAGTCTTGCAGGGTTGTCTCATTACTCTTAGAGCTTCGGGGGTCATGTGTCCTACTTCTAAGTCAGACAGTCCTGTGAGGTATGTGACCTTGGATAAGGTACATAGTCCTTCTGTGTCTGTTTCCTCATCTGTAAAAGGAGGTAACTAATACCTACTTCATAAATTGTGTGGAGGACTATAAACTAGGTCGATCATGTAATATATCCAGTACCCCCTTTTATGGGACTTTCTCCTGCATTTCATCTATCTGGTTAGTAGGAAAACTACCCTGTTAGGGTAACATGACCCTGGTACACAGCAATGCTTCAGTTTGGGATTAGTCCTAATACTAATTTTTAATTAGTATTAAAAATTAGTGAAATTGTGTCACTCAGAAATCTTCTGAGATTTAGAAACCATACAATGATTTGTAAATCTCGAGTGATGTTGGCTATTGGTCTCTGGCTGCATGGCCTGGAGAAGCAAAGGAAATTAGTCTGCCAAGACTGAAACAAAGGCATGGCCATGCAGAGAGGACTAGGAATGAGAGACAGGGACCTAAACTGGCATGAAATATTTCACTCCAGTCATTCTCGAAGCTCAACAGTTTTCTCCACCCTGGGTTTCATGAGTTATTCAGTAGCATTATGATGTCCTTTTTATGCTAGTTCAAACGGGATATTTGTCATTTTTTAGCTAAATTGTCCTTAATATGAGGATGAAGTGAAATAACACAGGAAAGCACCTGGTATACAGTAGGGGTTCTGCTGTTCGTTCCTTTCTCCTCCTCTCTCGGTTACTCCATGGGTTGTAGAAATGGGAGGCCCTAATAAATATTCAACAACTAGCTATAAATAACTCTGTTCCCTCACACATTCCTTGCACCAGGTGCTGTTGAGAATGGCAGGAAGAAATAGGTAAGGGAAGAGAAGGTCTTCTTAAGTAACCCTGGCAGGATCTTCAGTAACCACCTTGCTCCTTGTTCACACTCTTCTCTCTGCCTGGAATCCCCTGGTTACCTTCGATCCCTCTCTGTCTGGGGAAGATCTATCATCTATCTTTTGGGATCTGAGGAACAAGTCACCCTCCCCAAGAAGTGACTTATGTTTCCTTGGATAGATATGTTTTCTCTCTGATTTTCCCCCATAGCATGTTGCATTTCTCTTCCGGCACTTGCTGCATCTTAACTTGTGTTATAACCTTGCCCTTTAGTCATCCCCTCTAAGGTTCAAGCCAATTTATCCAACCGCCGGCTCCATGGCAAACCTAGAGCTTGTGATCCTCCCTGCAGAGTATAGTGGTTAAGAGCTCGAGAGAGACAATCTGCTCCGTCATGCAGCATCATGGATGAACTTGGGCAAGTTACTTAATTCTTCTCTGCTTCAGTTTTCTCTCCATCTTGCAGATGGAGATAATAGTATTCCCAGTTGGATCAGGTCCCCTCATAATGCTCTGGTGATACTCTATATTTCTTTCCTTTGTGGCACATAAAACAAATGTAATGAAGTCGTTAACTGGGAATTGATATTTTAGGTTATATATCTTCTCTCGTAGAATATGAGCGTCACTGAAACAGATACCTCATCTACATTATTTATTGCTTTATTCCAAGTTTCTAGAACTTGGTTGCATGGGTGGAGAATGAATGAATGAATGAACATGTAGATGAATTAAATACTCATCATAGTCTCCTAATAGATGGCTATTCCCTAGAGGAAGAATTGCATATTTCTTATCTTTCCATCTCTCACAGTGCCTAACATGAAATAGGTGTTGGATATATAGAGAGTCAAGTTGAAAGGCCAACTCTGTAGAGAGGCATGTACGCCAGGGAAACTCTCTCCATAAATCCTCAGTGTGCTTCGAACGTAGATCATTTGTCTTCCTGCTGCTTTTGTCTCAGCTTCTTCACCTGTGGAAGCAGATTTAATTGTCCCACGACATGCCAACACTACATCACCAGACCACAGGCTTTCAGCTCAGAGCCTGGGGCAAACTTTGTCTAGTTCCTATGACCTTATTGAGCAAAACCATGAAGCTGGGTGGACCCCACCCTCAATTTAACTCACTGGTAATGAACACACAGCAGACATCAGAGTTTGGATGACGCTTGGTAATTCAGTGGAGTTGCTGCCTCAGCCACACTCACAGGATTTTACAAAGGATATTTGTGTTGACTTACTTTATAGGCCAGTGCTTCCAGTAAACCCAGCCTAGCCATACTGAATCTGAGAATCTGAACTGAAAGTACATGAATGTCAAATTTTGGGGTCTTTTAAAATTTTGGATTTGCCAGATCCAAAGCATTTGGAAGTAAGTTGCCATCAATTATTTTCTTATATAACTATATAAAGCACTAAGCCTGAGACCTGCAGAAAGCTTAAAAGATTATATAAATACAAATGTATAAATGCATGGTTGTAGATACATTTTCAATGAAATATGCATTCCTTGTCTATAGATATAAAACATGGGGAGGTATGTGACCAGGAACACAAATACAAATATAAATATGAAACAAACCCAACTCTCGATGATCCTGCTGACAAACAGCAGAAATTGTATCATAAGTTTTATCAAAGTGTTTCTGCATGCAAATGACAGAAAACACTAATTCACCTTGCTTTAGTAATTTGAAACTGTAGAAGCAAGTCCAAAGGTGGGATACATTTCAGGCTGGGGTGATTTTGTGGCTGACAGTATCATGGAGAACCCAGTTCTGTTGCTCTACTCTGCATCTGTAGGATTGGCTCTGTCCTTAGTCTGGGAAGTTACCTAAGTCCTCTCTGCCAATTCCAGATGTAACATCTGGAAATGGCAATTGCCAGAGGCATAAATGAGGCTATCTATTCCATTTTCTCCTCATAGAAGAAAGGATACCTTTCCCATAAACCTTCTAGAAAGTCTCCTCGCCCATCTAATTGTCCATATCCGGGTAACATTCCGCTCCTTACATCAGCCCCTGACCAAATGGTGATGGGAAAACTATGGTGAAGATTTGTTTCTGGGGCTATGGATGTGTTCAAATGGTTATGGAATCACCATCTTACGGGTTATTGCTGGGGCTATAAATGTACTTAGTGTTTCCAGCAACATGTCAGAGAGACAGAGACCAAAACATAATCGGGAATCTGGAAGTCAGGAAAAAAAGGGTGGGTAGGTGGCAAGAGGGCAACCAGCAATATCTGCTAAAATATTTAACATTAGCCTTGCAATGAATGGTATACAAATCATTTTCATACACATTATCACTTGAATATAAATTCCATAAACTCGGGAATCTCTGTATGTTTTGTTCTAGGAAGTATCTCAAATATATAGAAAGTACCTGGCACATAGGTACTTGAGTAGGTACTCAAGAAATATTTGTGGAATGAATGAAATCCTAGCTGTGTCATTGCACTCTAGTTTTACAGATGTGGAAACGCAAGTGGAGAACATTTATGAGGACCAGCCATTCACCTAGCTATCAAATGTGAAAGAAAGATTTGAACTTGTGTTTGCCAAGCTCCAAATCCAATGCTTATTTGAATCACTTTGGCCTAGCTCTCTATTTACTAAGAGGTATAGATAAAGTGTTTTGGAATGTCCAAAGATATAGGTATTAATTCTTATTGGGAAAGTTATCAGGTTAGTGCAAACTTAATTGCGGTTCTCACCATTAATAGTAATGCTAAAACCCGCAATTACGTTTGCACCAACCTAATAAAAGACTTCATGGGAAGGCATGAATGATTTCTATATGGAGTTCTAAATGCCCATTTATATGGATAACAACAAAACAACTCTTCCTAAGTGGGATCAAATCCAAAACTCTAACTTTTCATGTAATGATTATAAGCAGATAACCTGTATATGATCATAATATAAACATTTTTCATATTTTTATTTTAAATCTTTGTGTTAATTTTGGCCACTGTATTTAATAGAAACTGGATTACATCAGCTTCTACCTTGATATGTCAACATTTACCTGAAGTTATAATGTGAAATTGGCCTCCTCGTCTGGAATGGTGTGCCTGGGCCATTTCACTCATGAATACAGTATTCAGCAACTATTTACTGAGCATGCTATGGGCCGTGCACTGGTCTAAATGCGAAGACACAGCAGAAAACAACACTAACCAAGCATCTGCTTGTATACTATGAGAGGTGGTGGTGTGAGTGCTGACGGGTAATGAAGCAGGGAAAGGGATAGAGTCCCAGGGAATCAAAGTGGAGGATCCGAGGAGAGGATACTTTTTCATACACAATGATTAGAGACTTACAGCCTTTCAGCTAAGTTGGCATTTAGCAGATCTGAGTGAAGTGAGGGAGTGAACTCAGCAGTCAGTGGGGTGAAGAACATTCCAGAATGAAAGAACAGGAAGCACTAAATTCCTAAGACAGGAGAATGCTTGATGTGTTTGAGGAAGAATGAGGAGGTAGGTGAGGACAGAAGGGACAAGGGGGTAGAATGACAGCAGGAGGTGAGGTGAGAGGCTCCCAAAGCACATAGATGAAGGTTCATAGGCCTTGCAGGCAGGTCTATGGGAGGGATGGTGGAGGAGCGTGCATGCTCGTGCAAAGCTGCTTAACCGAATTCCATCTAGGTGAAGAGACACAGCAGCAAAGGCCATCATATAATATCCACATACATGAACGAAGTCACCTCCAGCTCGGCACATGAGCGAAGTCATGGGACATAGTGGTTACAAGGCTGAGATTGGGGTCAGAATGGCCCACAATGGAATCCAGTTTTCATCATGCACTTGCTATCACAAACTGGTATGGTCTGAATGTGTTCCCAAATTTCATGTATTGGAAACTTAATCCCCAATGTGACAGTATTTAGAGGTGAGTCCTCCAGGTAGCTGTTTAGATCATGGGGGCTCCATCCACATGAATGGATTAATGCTGCCATAAAAAGAGTTTGCAACAATGGGGTTCTCTCTCCCTTGCTCTTCTGCCATCTGAGGACACAGGGTTCACCACTTTTTGACCCTTCTATCTTCCACCATGAGATGACACAGCAAAAAAGTCCCCATCAAGTGCAGAGGCCTTGATCATGAACTTCTCAGCCTCCAGAACTGTGAGAGAATGTTTCTGGTCTTTACAAATTATCCAGTCTGTGGTATTCTGTTATAGCAACACAAAATGGACTAAGGCATATACTTTGCCCCTGGGGAAATTATGTAAATTCTCTAAGTCTCAAGTTTTTCATCTTAATATGCAATTGTCATACCTACCTTACATTTTTGTGAGGACTCAGCAAAATAATGCATGCAAGCCATTAAAACAGTGTCTGGCACTTAGTAACATATTCTCTGTCCAATTAAAGCTCACTGTTGCTATTATCATTATTATTACTGTTATTATTTATTTGTATTTATTCGGCATAACAGGCACACTCACTGGATTAGGATCTCCCTAAGCCAGGCTAAATATTCAAAACCAAAAGGAGGCTTCTCAGCAACAGAAATCACTTGCATTTGCAGAAACAGCAACTATATTCTTCAGTGAAGGTCTGGCAGCTGCACAAGGCAGCTGAGATTCTGGCAGCCCTTCATGTCAAAGAGCAGAGACCAGTCTGCCAGAGGCTGGGTGGAGGGGGAAGAAGAACAAAGCATCCTCTTTCATAGCCCTTAGATACTGCCTGGGAGTCCACACCTAATAAGCGCTTTCAGGTCTCTCTTTCTCAACATACTGAGAGCAGACTGTTTTCCCTACTTGTTCTTCAAGGAGCCAAATATGACTCATCCAGACTGCACACCTGGGCCTGTGGTTTGGGCCATGGCAGAGGGCAAAGGAGGGGACAGCTGCTGTGAAGCCTGGGGTGGATGTGGAGAACCTTGATCTGAGTCAACGTATACTATAGGCCCAAGGCTACATGACTGCTAAGCTTTCTTGCCTTCCTACCACAATGAAGGGGGAGCCATTTGTCTTTCCTGAGCTGGCTCCAACAAGCTTCATGTTGGGGAGGAAGATGACCACGTCCCTAGAGCAATCAGGATATCAGGCAGGAGAGAACAGAGGATGAGGCAGGTATTACATATGCAGAACTGCTGGGCTCTGAAGGATTGCTGTTTGGCAACATATAGAGGCAACGTGGAGGCAGAGAAAGGTGTCTGTGTTACTTCCTCTATGACTGAAATAAATGAAGGCAAATATATTTTGCTGCCATTGCACCATATAGTTTAAAAGCACATTTCTTGGGCAGTCTTTTATTAGAACCTTACTTACTGTGCATCAGACTCCCCCACCACCACCACCAAATAATTCCCCTACCCTTTCTCCCCAGTCAGGACTACTGTTCCTGCTACATAAAGGCTCAGCCCTTCCCTGGGCTGAAGCCAATCCTGACTCCTGGTGGTTTCCTTTTAATTCATTTTAACAAATATCTGAGACCTCCTGTGATGGCCAGGCACAGGCCAGCCAGCAGGGATTCAAAGGTGCAGAAAATATGAGCCTCTGTTTTCAAATCTTTTATAGTCTGTCCTCACTCCTCACAGCTGCACTCCCCCAATCCCACAAACCCACACCTCCCCATCCAGTGGGGTATATTATCAAACTCTGAGTTCAACCTTAACACTACCACTTATCAGTTGTGTGACCTTGGGCAGGAAATGTGTTCCTGTTTTCTCATCTGTGAAGTGGGAATAAAGACTCTTGTCCTGCCTACCTCAGTGTGGTTGTTGTGAATCCTTTGAGACAACAATCACCAAATACTTTGAAAAGAAAGGAAACAGTATATAAAAGCCAGATACAAAAGAGGGCTTACAGTTCCTCAGGTGGCATGAATGGCAAGCACATGGAGGCTTTAGGCACAATGGGATACCCTCTCCATCAGAAGGTACCAATGTGAAGGCTCTAGAAGCTCACAGGATCCTTCTCGGCTTTATTCCAAAGTTTAAATTAAAAACTTTGGCCACACTCAGTGGACTAAAAGACCATCCAGAACCAAAGCTAGTAGCCCCAAACACCCACACGGCTTCCTTCCTGGCTCTCCTCAAGTGGCTTGTTTTTACTGGAACTCAGTTTCCTCTTCCTGCCTGGAAAATTTTGTTTATAGAAATTAGCTCTTAAAGGAAAGCAAGAAAGAAACTTTTTTTCACCAACCAATCTTGGATTTTCACCAGGTTGCAGTTTTAATCTTAACCAAAATAGACTGTAACTAAACATTTGTGCCTGGGGGACTCCATTTCCCATTTGTCTCCCCAGGAGATAACGTGCTTCATGATTATCAGCAAAAAGAAAGCTTCATGGATGCCTCCACAGGAAAAAAAATAGAGAAAAAATTATTTTTGGAAACTCCATTCTCACTATACTTACCTTTTACTACTCAGTTCCCCCTGGCTATAATCTGGCATCTTATCCTTGTCTAGCAGTTTGGAGATCTCACCAATGCTTCTGATCATCCAAATCAAATTTTTCTTCAGTCCTTACCCTTTTACCTCAAATTGACCCATCTCTATCTTATGATCATAAAAAAGGATCTTCAACCTTTAAATTCCTCAATTGTAGTCTGGGGATAGCAAAAGCAGCATTACCCTGTACTGCCAGAGCACTATTTGCCACATACTAATTCATTTCATTCTTGAAAGGAAGGGCATCTATGCCTATCTTCGTTTTACAGATGAAGACACTGAGTTACATGGACATGGAGCAGCAGGAACTCTCCTTCATTGCTGGTAGAAATGCAAAATGGTACAGCTACATCGGAAAGCAGTGGGCAGTGTATTACTCTGTTCTCACATTTCCATAAAGAACTGCCTGAGACTATGGTACTTTACGAAGGAACGAGGTTTAATTGACTCACAGTTCAGCATGGCTTGGGAAACCACAGGAAACTTGCAATCATGCAAAAGATGAAGGGGAAGCAAGACACCTTCTTCACAAGACAGCAGGAAGGAGAAGTGCTGAGAAAGGGGGAAGAGCCCTTATAAAACCATCAGATCTCGTGAGAACTCACTCACTTTCATGAGAACAGCATGGGGAAAACTGTTCCCATGACACAATTACTTCCACCTGGTCTCTACCTTGACATGTGGGGATTATGAGAATTACAATTCAAGATGATATTTGGGTGGGGACACAAAGCCTAACCTTATGAGACAGTTTCTTACAAAACTAAATATACTCTCACTATACAACCAAGAAATTATCTCCTTAATATTTAACCAAATGAATCAAAAATTTATGTCCACACAAAAACATGCACAGGGATGTTCATATTAGCTTTATTCATAATTTTCAAAACGCAGAAGCACCAAGATGTCTTCAGTGGGTGAATGGATAAACTGTCATCCCTCTAGACAATGGAATGTTATTTAGCACTAAAAAGAAATGAGCTATCAATCCATGAAAAGACATGGATAAAATTTAGATGTATATTACTAACTGAAAGAAGTCAATCTGGAAATGCTACATGCTGTATAAGTCCAACTCTGTGACATTCTGGAAAAGGCAAAACTTCTGTCATGGCAACTAGCAACATTTAAAATGATAATTGCTCTGTTAGCTGGGTCCTTGGGCAAAACCTCCTTTCAAGCTATAATAAACATGCCACATGAACAAAGAAATGACATGTTAGTGTGTTTTAAGCCACTTTAGAAGAGAGCTTGGCAATTTCTTTTTATGAGCCCTGCCTAAGCAGGACATAAAAAATTCAGTTATAAACTCATAATTGTTCCTCTCCACAGAAATCTTTAGTAAAAGGCGAAAGATTTGTTATCAAGAGAAACCAGAGTATGTTTCATAAACAGTAAGCACACACTTACCATACAATCTTGCCTATCCACTTAGATATGTTAATCCAAGAGAAATGAAAATATATGTCTATGCAATGCCTTGTATACAAATATTCATAACTGCTTTATTTGTGATATGGTTTGGTTCTGTGTCCCCACCCAAATCACACATTGAATTGTAATTCTGGTGTTGGGGAGGAAACTGACAGGAGGTGATTGAATCATGGGGGCAGACTTCCCCCTTGCTGTTCTTGTTATAGGGTTCTCACAACAGCTGGTTGTTTAGAAAGTGTTTATCACATTCCCCTTCATGCTCTGTCTCCTGCACCATCACAGTAAGACATGCTTGCTTCCCATTTGCCTTCTGCCATGATTGTAAGTTTCCTGAGGCCTCCCAACCATGCTTCCCACACAACCTGTGGAACTGTGAGTCAATTACACGTCTTTTCTTCATAAATTACCTAGATTCAGTTAGTTCTTTATAGCAATGTAAGAACAGACTAATACAATTTGTAATATTCAAAAACTGGAAACAACTTAAAATGTTCATCTACAGGTGAACAGATAAATAAATATTGGTATAGCCATATAATGGAATACACTACTTAGCAATAAAAATGAAGAAACTACTGATATACCCTCCAACATGAATGAATTATACTCAGTGAAAGAGAACAGACAAAAGGAGTATATACTATATCATTTCACTTATGTAAAATTAGAAACAACGTGAACTAATGTATAATGGCAGAATACAGATCAGTGATTGCTTGGGAAAGGGGGATGGGTGTGGGGGGCCTACAAAGAGGAACAAGGAAACTTAAGAGGGCCATGGGTTTTTTTTTTCTTTGTTCACTTGAATAATATGCAGTTTGTCGTATTATGTTAATTATCCTTCAGTGAAACTTAGGGAAAAATCAGGAAACTAACAGGCAGTGCTGAGAGGATTAACACAGACTTTCAAACAACTTGGGCTTAAATTATTGCATTACCATCACCTTGAGAAAGTTTTGTCCTCCTCTACCACCTTTCTAGATTTCTCTCATCCTCATCATCACCTTTTCTGGCTATGATATCTTAGTGGTATCATTACCTAGATACTCCTTCCCAAGGCTTCCTTAGCCCTGGTCACTATACCCCTTTCAGGCCTGAGTTGTTATATCAATTTACCATTCAGGATCAGCCACATAACTTGAAGGGCTCAGTGAAAAATAAAAAGATGGGTCTATCTTAGTCCACTAGGGAGGGATACTATAACAAAATATCATAAACTGGGTGGATTACAAACACCAGAAATTTGTTTTATTTTTTATAGTTCTGGAGGTGGAGAAGTTCAAGATTAAGTTGCATCTTCGTCTGTTTTGTGCTGCTACAACAGAATACCACAGATTGGGTAATTTATAATAAACAGAAACGTATTAGCTCACCATTCTTGAGACTAGGAAGTCTAGCATCAAGGTGCCAGCATTTGGCAAGGGACTTCTTGCTATGTCATTCTACCGCAGAAAGTCCAAGAGATACAAGAGGGCCAAACTCACCCTTTATAATGACCATAATCCCAGCCATGAGGGTTCTGCCCTCATGGTCCAATCACACTTTCAACACTGTTATAATGGCAACAAAATTTCAGCATGAGTTTTGGAAGAGACAAACATTCAAACCATAGCAAGGTGCCAACAGATTCAGTGTCTGATGAGGGCCTGCTTCCTGGTTCATAAAGGGCCACCTTTTCACTGTAACTCACATGGCAGAAGGGATAAGGAAGCTCTTTCAGGCCTCTTTTATCAGGGCACTAATGACATTCATGAGGATTCTGCCTTTGTGACCTAATCACCTCCCAAAGGCCTCCCTCCTAATACCTTCACCTTGGGGATTAGAATTTCAACATATGAATTCTCGAAATACACAAGCATTCAGAAAAATAGCTGCAATCCTTGTTAAAACAAAACAAAACACCTAAGAATTTCAAGATGTCTACAGCAGAACATTAAAACAAGTGTGAGGCCTTTTAAAGCATGGGGTCCCGTGCCCTATTTATAGTTACAATTGTGCAAGGCAGGACCAAGAGACATCCACACTGATCTCCTGGGTTCCCCATGTATTCCTTCCCATCCTTATTGTTTAACAGCAGCCCCACCTTCTCCTGATGATTGGGATCAACAGCTTTGCAAAGCAGTGACCTTTCTTTTCACTTGCTGGAACCCATACTCAAGGAGCTCAAAGTGCCCAGGTGAAAGCCATAACTAGTAATTCAGTGGGCCCCCTGCTCTGTTCTCTAGTGAAAGCTCACCCTTTTTGGGACCAGAATCTTCAAGCCTGGAAAGCCCAAAGTGGGTTGTTGGATGTAATGATAAGTGGGAGCACTCATGATTTTTCCATGGCTCCCATTTATGCTTCCCGTTGGGGAGGTAGTGATATATATAAAGTTCATTGATTCAAAGAATGTACTGCATCCAGGAGGATGGACCACATCTTCACAGAGAGTTGGATCTTGGCTGGCCCTTTAGCTCTCCTTTCAGCAGAGCTTTTCTGCTGTAAAGTAGAAGCCATGGGCTTGAGGGACTGCCAGCTGGTAGATCAAAACCTATATGCTTAAGCCTAGGTAGTGGTGATGGGTAAGGCCTTGCCAACAGGAAAGGCAAACTCATACCAAGAATATGTGTCCATTTCTATGAGAAGAAACCAGTGGTCCTTCCACAATAGAGGGGGCCAATGTACTCAACTTGCCATCACATGGTCAGTTTCTCCCCTCAAAAAACATCTCCACATGGGACTTTGCCTGGCCAGTCATTTTGTCTATCTGGTTATTTAGTGTTTCTTCCATGGGGAATGCTTTCTGGTAATGTTAATCTGTAACAAAAAGATCTTCATACATCATGCCCACCTCCATGTTTTCTTCCATATGCCTCTATGCCAGGCCTCCTTGTCCCCAGTCTTTCAAATGTTTTCCCTTCCGGCTCCTCACCACCCAGCCAAGCAATTTGCCAGTCTCCATAAGTTCATCTATGTTATAACCTCTGGCCACTTCTCTTTCCATACAAAGTGGATGACCATGTTTGCCCCCGCAAAAGGTCTGCCTATTGGGAATTTTCTCCTCTCTCTACAGTCTTTTAAGGAAGAGGCCCCTAACCTCAGGGCCACAGACCAGTACTGGGCCACACAGCAAGGAGTGATTGAAGCTGCATCTGTATTTATAGCTGCTCCCCATCACTCATATTACTGCCTGAGCTCCACCTCTAGTCAGATCAGCAGTGGTATTAGATTCTCATAGGAGCGTGAATCCTATTGTGAACTGTGCATGTGAGGGATCTAGGTTGCATGCTCCTTATGAGAATCTAATGCCTGATGATCTGTCATTGCCTCCCACCACCCCAAGATGGGACCATTTAGTTGCAGGAAAACAAGCTCAGGGCTCCCACTGATTCTACATTATGGTGAGTTGTATAATTATTTCATTATATATTACAGTGTAATAATTATAGAAATAAAGTGCACAATAAATGTTATGCACTGAAATCATCACCAAACCATCGGAAAATGGAAAAATTGTCTTCCACTAAACTGGTGCCAAAAAGTTTGAGGACTGCTGTTTTAAGGCCACCCCTCAGTGAGGCTATAGTATAGCGACATGCGCTTTTGCTTCTTACACATGCTGAGCCAATCTCGCTAATAACTCAACTTGGACTCTTCCCTCCTCCTTCAGCTGGTTAAAGCCTTCCCCTACCCACCCATGGCCTTGAGGTAACAGAGAAGACATTGTTACAACAGTGGTTCATGTATGGGGTCTGAGTTACGTGCTCTGACAACTTGCTTACACCATCTATTTTCCATCTACCCCTTTTTGTGCTCTACCTTGGCTTTACAACTTCCACCTTAGGATGGATCATGGCTAGGCTCACTCACGCTTATGACTTGGTACATCTGACAAGACCCAACTCATGACACAGTTGAAGCCACATGATCACCTGGCATTCCATATGATCCAGCATTCTATTTATTTTCTTTTTTTTTTTTTTTTTTGATACAGTGTGTTGTTCTATCACCAGGCTGGAGTGCAGTGGCACGATCCCGGCTCATTGTGACTTCCGTTTTCCGGTTTCAAGCAATTCTCCTGCCTCAGCCTCCCAAGTAGCTGGGACTACAGGCACACACCACCATGCCTGGCTAATTTTTTTTACTTTTAGTAGAGACGGGGTTTCACCATGTTGGCCAGGATGGTCTCGATCTCTTGAACTTGTGATCCGCCTGCCTCAGCCTCCCAAAGTGCAGGGATTACAGGCGTGAGCCACCGCGCCCGGCCTAGCATTTTATTTCTGTGAGTGTTGAGTGGCATGCCAGGAGTTGTTTCTTCAAAAGCTACATGATTATCTGCTGCAGATGGCGTGGCCTTGCTCCATAACCTGAGATACCTGTGTTGTAGTTCAATCAATAGGGTTTGAAATAAATTCTATGTTGGAACTTTTCCCTCCATGGATATTTCAAAAAGTATGGAGTCCACTGAATCATAGATCCAAAGAGTAGAGATTCTCACACCATAACCTGGACCTACTGCAAAGCCTTTTTCTATCTGCAGGCCATTCATAGCCTTTCGCATCAGCCAGTATATGGACCAGAGCAGTATCCCTAAGTATAGAATATGCTGCCTCCAGAACCCAAAGAGATTCACTAGGCTTTGTGTTCTCTTCTTTGTAATAAGAGGTTCAGGGTTCAACAATGTGTCTTTTACTTTGAAAAGGATCCCCCAACATATATAATACACTGGATATAAAAACTGTATGGATGTGTCAGACCCTAGAGCTGAACAGGGTTTATCTACCACCTCCTGAAGTACACAGATCTTACCAAAGTCTCTAGTGCTCAGCCATCTCTTGCTCCTACAGCCTAATCAACATAACATCATGGATGTAACAGATCAGTTTATGACCTGACCCCCATATGCCCAACTCTAACACAGAGGCTGTGATGACCCTTTGGTCATAAAGACTTCAGACACCCTGTTCAATCCTCCTCAAATGTCTTAGTGACCCCTTCTCCCCAGTGCACAATTATTCAAGTGTTATGGGTTGAATTGTATTTCCCAAAAAGATATTGAAGTCCTACTTCCAGTACTTCAGAGTATGAACTTATTTAGAAATAGGTTCACTCCAGATGTAATCAGTTATGATAAGGTCACACTGGAGTAGAGTGGACCTTTAATCTGATGTGACAGTTGTCCTTATAAGGAGGAAAAATTGGGCACAGACACAGAGGAAAGACAGCTTTGTGAAGATGGAGAAAGAAACTGGAGCAATGCTGCCACAATCTGAAGAATACCTGGGGCAACCAAAGCTAGAAGAGATGAGGAAGGATCCTAAGGAGAATTCAAAGGGAGCGTAGCCCTAATAACAACTTAATTTTGGACTTCTGGCCTCCAGAACTATGAAACAATACGTTAATGTTGTTTTAAGCCATCCAGTTTGTAGTATTTTGTTCCAGCAGCCCTAGGAAACTAATATACCAACTAAAGGCTCACAAATGCCTTTTGGGAATAAGTGATGAATCCATCCTCTTGGGTACATGGACACCTCTTTAGTCAACATGTTCTGGGTCTGACACTGGATAAGTTCTAAATATTGGATGAGGGATTGACTTCATTTAACTCCACTTGCAAGCCTAGTAGCCAGAAGTTGAGGTAGAGAGATCCTGAGAGGTGACTTTCAAGGAAGATGCTTCCGTGTCATGTCCCAACATGAGGCATAGGGGTGCTAGCTCTTAATAGGGTAATGTAATGGCCTACTTCTGCACTCTTAGAAGGTTCAGAAAAATCCAAGAAGTGAAAATCCTGAGAGGAATCTACTCAGTTGTCTCCCTGGCATATATGTCAGGGACCTAGATTTCTCTCATAATGGGCTCGGAGCGGCATAACAGTCCGTTTACACCTTGGTTGGGTGTTTGACTTTCTTTTTTTTTTTGAGATGGAGTCTCACTTTGTCACTCAGGCTCCCAGGCTGGAGTGCAGTGGCACAATCTCTGCTCACTGCAACCTCCGCCTCCTGGATTTGGGCAATTCTTGGGCCTCAGCCCCCAGAGTAGCTGGGATTACAGGGGTAAGCCAACATGCCCAGCTAATTTTTGTATTTTTAGTAGAGACAGGGTTTCTCCTCTTGGCCAGGGTGATCTCAAACTCCTGACCTCGTGATCCACCCACCTTGGCTTCCCAAAGTGCTGGGATTACAGGCGTGAGCCACTGCACCTGGCTGGGTGTTTAACTTTCTTTAAAGTTCAGCTACTTAACTATCAATTTCTGCTTTCTCCATCCTCCCATACAGGAAAAGAGAAATTCTTTGTCTGTAACCAAAGAGGTCCTCTGACTTTCACTCCTAGATTTCTGTTGCTTATTACCTGTCCTTCACTTTTCATTATCTTTCTGTAGCACATCAGTGGCACTTAGCAATTGTCATCCAGTACCATTATCCTTATACTGAACACTTCTTCCGTGTATCTCAAGCGCCTGACGGAAATGCTGATGCATCTGTATCCACTGACATCTACCCCAATTCACTACCAGTAAAAGTTTTAACAACTGGACTCCCACTTTATGCCAGGAGGTATCTTTGCTCCACCTACTACCGATGAGGGGGTCCTCATTGCCAGCTAGTTAGTGAGTCATTTGATTTTAAAAACCCATCACAGCTCTTGTTTTCTAAGATCAATTTTAGTAGCAACTATGGCAATTGGGTTTTCCTGAAGCAGACAATGGGACAATGTTTGGAGAATAAGATCTGTATTAGGGATCAATCATGTTAAAGGAAGTGGGAGGACACAGAATTGGGCAGAGGGGATAGTTAAATAGGGATGCAAAATCCATCAAAGCCTTGACCAATCTAGCAGAGATCTCTAGAGAAAATTTTCCAACCATAATTATCTCAAAATGGACTAAAATGGCCAGGTCTTTTTATCCTGACTTTGTCCAGTTACCAGGTATGAGAAACCTCAGGAAGAACATGATGTCAAGTGAGGCATGTCTTTGTAGTTAAGGCAGACCTTGAGAGAGCAGATAGCTAGAAGCTATCTGCTGACTGAACTTCATGCAGTTGAGCAAGAAATCCTTTCTTAAAAGGGGTTCTGAGAAGCTCATCTCCATGTCTATCACAAAAGTCTCAGCTGTCATGTAAGCAATTTGAGTATCCGGAGGTCACCATACTGTAAGGAAGCCCAGAGTAGTGCATGCCAAGAGATCACATAAAAAGAATCCAAGACTACAGGAAAAGAGAGTCATTTGGCTAGCCACCAGCTGTCCTAGTCCTCCATTGTTTCAGATTCTACCACTATCAGATTGCAATCGCATGAGTCCCCAAGCTAGAACCAATAGGCTTTCCTGAATTCCTGACCCCCTCAAAATCTTATTCCTATTACTGCTGGGGCTTTGGTGGTGGTGGTGGTGGTGGCAATTTTCTGTCCCTCTATTTCTCTTTGCTTTTCACAGTACTCCACATACACGTATATTAAGTCGTTTGATATTGTTCCATAGCTCACTGATACTGGGTTCATTTTCTTTCATCTCTCTGTTGTTTTATTTGTGATAACTTCTATTGCTGTGTCTTCCACTTCATTAATACTTTCTTCTGCAATGTCTAACAGGCTGTTAATCTTAGCTAGTGCATTTTTCATCTCTGGTATTTTATTTTTCAAGTCTAGACATTGGATTGGGATCTTGTTTATACCTTACACTGTTCTTTTTATCATGCTCATTCTCCTCTACTTTCTCCATCATATGGATTGTATTCATAATCACAGTTTTCATATCTTTGTCTACTAATTTTATCATCAGTATCATTTTTGGATCATCTTCTATAAATTGATTTTTTTCCTCATTATGGGTCATATTTTTCTTGCTTCTTTGTATGCCTGGTATTTGTTTATTAGATACCAGACGTTGTGAATTTTACATCATTGAATGATAGATTTCTTTTTTGATATGCCTTTAAATAAATAATTTGGGGCTTTGTTCTGAGATGCAGTTACGTTACTTGGAAACAGTTCTATTTTCTCAAGGAAACAGTTCCATTTTCTCAAGTTTTAAGGTTTTTGGGCAGAATCAATAGAGTGTGTTGTCTGGAGTTATTTGGCCCAATCTTCTGTATTTACATGATGCTTTACATGATGTTCTACATGTATTTACATGATGCTTTACATGTTTAGAGGATTTTCCATTCTGTTTGGTGAAAACATGAACTATTCCCAGAACTCAGGCCTCATGTGTGCTACAAGAATTATTCCACATGTCTTTCTAGTGGTCCTTTTTTCAGTCTTTGTACTTTCCTCACACACATGCTCAGAGCACCTAAGACTAGAGGGAAATCCTCTTCTGATCCCAAAGTGCACTTATTCTCTCCCCAACCCCCACCTCATCTCCAGTGCTCTCTACCTGAGAATTCCATCTGCCTTGGTCTCCCTGAACTCCAAACTCTCATTTCTCAACTCAAGGAGACTCCTGGGCTCTGTGTCAGCTGCTACTCCCTATGCTGCCCCCTGAAATCTTTTTCCAGGAGTAATTTAGGAAAATCACTAATTTATCTTCTCTCAGAGATCACTGTCCTGAGTTGCCTGCTGTCCAATGTCATGCACTAGCATTGTTTCACAATTTTATCTGGATTTTAGTTGCTTAACATGATAGGCTAAATCCAGTACCTATTAGTCCATTATGACCAGAGGTAGAAGTCCTCTCATTGCTATTTCAATGCTCTTCTTTCACCTTTCTTTGTCACACAATTAGTACTTGGGTTGGCCTCAATGCAATCAGGCTACTATTTTCTGTATGAGAGTCACAGCTCTGAGCCATGCAGAGACCCAAATGTTTTGCCTGCCTAGTTTCTCATGTATTTTTAACAGCTCACATTTAGCATGTTCTTGGACATGTGTTCCATAGTGGAACTTTTGGCCAAATGCACTGAAAGCAAAATAACCTATAACAATTATAGGTTATAAAATATTTCCAGGTTCTGGCATAGCATATCTACTTAGCCCTTGCTCTTATTGCAGCAGTGAAGAAAGCCCTTGCTCATCTTTTTTCATGGACCCAGCTCTTCTATATAAGCCTGTGCTTCATGTGTGTTTATTTTGGGTTATAGGGATGGGGGAAGTATATATACATACATGTCCATGCTGGGGCTGGGGGATAGTTGGCAGGAAATCAAAGCAAAAATTTTCTTATTAACTACCATTTTGTAATCTACTTTATGGCTTGCACAATGTGCCAAATGACTTCAAATATATTGTGATCTAATCTTCAGTTCCCCTGGAAAATTAGTACAAATCTTATGTTCATTTAACAGATGAAGAACCTGAGTTCAAGGGCAAGTTCCTCAAGGTCATGCAGTAGATCTGTGATGAAGCCAAGTTTTGAACACCTATTCGTGTCTCTTAAAAGACTCATGCCCTTAATTACTATCCTCATCTGAATTTTAAAATTTTACTTAATATATTGCCTAGAGGGGTGGTAAAGATATACCTGGGTCTATATCGATGCTGTTGTCATTACTGAATGGTTAAGATAGATTCTTTTCAAAAATATTTGAAAGTATTTGTGTTCTTAGCACTTCACTCAATCACAATGCCTACCACATAAGAAATATTTAATAAATATTTTTGTTTCAACATGCAACATTGCAACTATCTAAGGAAAACATACTACTACAGAGTGTGACTTCACTTATTTGATAGTAGGTTACATTTTGTATACCTGTTTGCTAGTGTTTTTTGCCTTTTTAAATATAGCTTGCTGTTTTAATTATAAGGAGAGATAGAGCATAGCTGAGTGAGAAAAAGAAATACTTTTGTTGAACGTTTCTTTCTTAACCATGGAAGTCTAATTACTTAGCCCAAGAGGCAATAACTTCAGTATCACCTCTGCACGGATCAAATGTAAAGTAATTCTGAGAGAACAAACAGCCTCCTCAGTGTGAACAAACCCAGGCTGAGGAGAAGGAAAGTGAATCTTGCTTTTGCTTCTCTAGTGTCCATTCACATTTATCATATTGTCTTGGTCTATTTTGTGCTGCTACAATGGAATGCCACAAACTGGGTAATCTATAATAAACAGCAATCAATTGGCTCACAGTTCTAGAGGCTGGGAAGTCCAATATCAAGGTGCCAGCATCTAGCAAGGACCTTCTTGCTGCATCATAACATGGCAGAAGGGCAAAGAAAAGACAAGAGAGGAAGAGCAGGAGGGGACAAACCTACTCCACAATAACAAACCCACTCCTGAACCCACTTCTGAGGTAACAATGTTAGTACACTAATGAAGGCAGAACCCTCATGACCATAACACCTCTTAATGGTCCTACCTCTTAATACTGTTACAACGGCAACTAAATTTCAACATGAGTTTTGAAAGGAACAAACATTCATATCATAGCACCTGTCAGGGACATTCTAATTCTTTAATGGAGAATTAGCCCTCCTTCACTTTCAATTTATGTGTTCCTGGAAGGTCACCCCTTCCTCTATCACCAGCACCTCCAAGATCCAGAAGTGGGCATGTGGCCCCAACCTGACCTTTTGATTTATTACCCAACCATATGGCACAGTGACTTATTCTGTACCTGATTTGTTTCACTTTATGTTTTTTGTGTTTTGTTTTGTTTTTGAGATGGAGTCTCACTCTGTCACCCAGCCTGCAACCTACGCCTCCCAGATTCAAGTGATCCTCCCACCTCAGCCTCCCAAGTAGCTGGGATTGCAGGCGTGCACTATAACACCTGGCTAATTTTTATATTTTTATTAGAGACAGGGTCTCACCATGTTGGCCAGGCTGGTCTTGAACTCTTGACCTCAAATGATCTGCCTGCCTTGGCCTCCCAAAGTTTTGGGATTACAGGTGTGAGTCACCGTACCCAGCCTAATTTTGCTTTATCAGAGCTGGGTCAATATGACTTAATACTAAGACCACCAGTGAAAATAGTAGAAAAGAAGTATTTTTTTTTTCTGGAGTGGAACCTTACAAGAGGGAAGCCTGGAGCTGCCGATAACCATCTTGTCACACCGAGAGGGAGCTGGCCTGAGAATGCCACCAATACAGAGGAAAGTTGTGATTCCTAATGCTACCATTTGGGCCCATGAGATTGGGGGAGGGTTAGTTCTCCATAAAACAACAGAATGTCCTTGACAGGTGCTATGGTTTGATTGTTTGTTTCCTCCAAGACTCATACTGAAATTTAGTTGCCATTGTAATAGTATTAAGAGGTGAGACCTTTCAGAAGTATTCAGATCATGAGGGATCTACCCTCATGAATGGACCAACACTATCTATCCAAAGTCATTTAGATAGCCTAACCAATTTCCTTTTATGTTCAAACCAGTTTGAGTTTCTACCATTGGCAGCTCAATAGTCTTAAGGAAAAGAGGACCAAGATTTATCAACTACACCTACTATGTCCCTCTTGCCTTGGGAACATCTTATTTAATTGTCACAACAGCCTTAAAAAGTACATATTAGTCTTCCCTATTTTACAGTTAGGAAAACTAAGACCCACAGAAGTCAAGAAACTAGGCACACACAACTAGAAAGTAGCTGAACTTGGATTCAATCCTATGTCTTCCTGGCTCTAAAACCTAGGTCCTTCCACCACTGAATACAGCAGAAGCAAATCTTTGTGATAAACAGCCCTTTCCAGTGGGGTATGTGGAAAGCAGACTAAACAAAGGAGACGGATGCTCTTTTTTTTTTGGTTTGGCTCACCATACCTTTTTGCATGACCTTGAGCATATTTATTCTCTGAATCTGAGGGTTTTATTTGTTTTCTGCTTTTGTTTTTTGGTGTGTGAAACTATGGGGTTTGGACTTGATGATCCATTTCCAAGTTCTTTTCAGCTCTAAAAATGTACAATGTATTCTTGACTATTTTCTTGAAATTCCCAAGTTAGGTACTGGAAGAACCACACATGGGAACAAGCCAATAGACAAAGGTTCCCTCAGCAAATCTTCTCTCCTAATTTGGGCAAATGGGTGAGGTATGTGTAATTAAAACTGCAAAAATAACAAGCTTTCGGCCAAGTTCTACCCTTACTTAACCATACTCTTGGAGGTTGATTTCAGGAGGGGCAGCGGATGTAGAACCCAGGGTGGAACTTGGCTTGATATGTGGATTCTTATAACTTCCAAATGATGTAAGTGCACTTATTTGAGAGACTGAGAAAGTGCTGAGTTTAGTCTATTCACCTCCATAAAGAAAAACTGGAAACCACTGGACTTGGGCCAGCGTCGACCAATGTTGTAAAGCTAAGAACACTTTTGGCAGGGCAAAGCCATTCGGGATGATCTTACCTAATTGATGTTGATTTATGGTGTGACCTTTCTTTCTGATTAATAGTTTGTTCTAAGATAGAGAATGCCAGCCCCATTCTTGCAACCGGCTCAGAGAAAATGGAACTGCTAAAGTTTCATTATTTGTTGATCCCAGAACCACTGAGGTTGTAGAAATTGCAGCTATGAAGAGTCAATGAGTTAAGTTCTCATTCAGAAGAGAGTCAGAAAACTATTGAAAAATTTATCAAGATAATGCAACCTGAAATAGAGTTTTGGTTCTAATTATCCAGATAATGACTTTTCTTTCCTGTGTGTGTTTGCCAGACAACTGGACTCTGTAAGGGGTTCTAGGAAAATTTTGATTATATTAAGATAGTGTATGATTAGGGGACCCAAGAATGCTGACATTCTACTCAGACCCAGACATCTTCTCCCACAGGGAGTTCCTAAGAAGATAAAGTATAGTGCGTTACAGTAGAGTAGGCTCAAGAGTCAGGAGGTGTAGGTTCAAACTCTTGCTTTATCACTCACTAGCAAAAAAACTTTGGGCATTTTTTTCCATCTGGACAAAAAAGAATAATAATGATACTTTCTTACCGCGTTGTTAGGAAGATTAAATAAGGTTAATTCATGCGAAGTACTCACTGTTGGCCAAGTAGCATGCACTCAATAACTGTTAGTTATTACACTGAAGATTCTGTGCACATAAGAAATAAGATCAAATGTGAACAAGACACAACTTCATTTTATGAGGACTAATGCCTGGTATAACCAATGTGGAATTCTGGTAAGACTGAGGACAGCTTGCAACTTAGTCTAAGTATCTAGAAGAGCCCCTGCCTCCCAGCTGAAACTCTTGGTTCTTATCACGATAGGATCTAGGGACCAGAGTTTTCATGAGGATATTTAGGAAAGCATTCAGAAAAAAAGCAAAAGACAAGGATGAAGTAGTCAGACACCAAGGGACCTTGTCTCAGCCTAGTGATACCACATCACAGTGGCAGCAAGAAGCAGAAAAGAGGGAAGACATATACGTACTTGACATTTAAAACACAATGACAATATCCATTAGTAAATATGGCCTGGTTTATGTCCTAGAATCCAGCCAATCAGAAAAGCAACTCCCCCTTATGTAAAGAAGGGCACAGAAAGATCAGGAAAGGAAATGGAAAGGGAGTTAGACAGTCTTTCCCCATTCAAAATCCTCTGGCTTCAGTGATTCTCAAAATGTGGTGGGTAAGCCATCTGCATCAGACTCACCTGGGATGCAAATTCCTGGACTCTCCACAAACACACTGAAACTGAACCTTTGGGATGGGGATCAAGAATCTGCATCTTGGGCTGGATGTGGTGGCTCACGTCTGTAATCCCAGCACTTCAGGAGGCCGGGGCAGGTGGATCCCTTGAGGTCAGGAATTTGAGACCAGCGTAGCCAACATGGCAAAACCCTGTCTCTAATAAAAATGAAAAAAAAAAAAAATTAGCCAGTCATGGTGGTATGGGCCTGTAGTCCCAGCTACTCAGGAGGCTGAGGCATGAGAATCGCTTGAACCTGGTAGGTGGAGGTTGCAGGGAACCAAGGTCGTGCCAATGCACTCTAGCCTGGGTGAGAGCAAGACTCTGACTCAAAAAAAAAAAAAAAGAATCTTACAATTTCCCCAAGTGAACTAAAATTTGAGAACCATTTGTCTAATTCACTGTGAAGTCAATGAGGAGTGGAGGCTGTATTGCACTGAGGAAGGGGCTAAAGACCTGGCAGCCACTCACTGCAGTCAGGGTGGAAACAGCCCTGGGGCGGCTGGCCTGGGTACCCAGCCATCCAAGGGTCTGGATACAGCAGAGGGATTGCCTGCATCTCTCCTTCTTCATCTGTGACCATAGAGAGGCAGCTCTCTGCTGCCTCTTTCATGGTGTTTTTGTGAACATAAAATGAGCTGATGTGTAAAAAAGCTTTTAAAACTTATGTAACCTAAGGAATTATTTATTCCTATGAACTCAGAAATAACCACCCTTCCTCACTTCCCCTGCAGTTATGGGGAATCAGAGGTTTGTGTTTTCCTCTCAACAGGCTCACCACAAAGATTATATTCACCAGATAATTGCAGACTTCATTCTATTTGACTTGTGGATTCAGTCCCAGGATGTGTGCCCGTAACTAATGGGCAAAAACAGTTTTGAAGAAAAATCTATTCTCTCTCCTTAATGTTATTAAAAGGTCACTGCAGTTTGATGTCACAGACTTCCATTATGAGCTCCAGGCTTGGGTATTTCCACCTAGATATGCCTCTGCTCAACCCTACAACGTATGTATGTCCCAAAATGAACTTCTAATTTTTCATCCCAAACAACTGGTTCCCTCCTCTTGCGTTCCTCATTCTGATGAATGGCCTCACCATCTTCCAGCACCTCTGACTCAAGAATCCATTGTCAACTTGGGCCCCTCTAGATCCAATCACTCTCCCTCTGGAGAGTTTCTTGCTTACATATTCTTTCTTTTCTAATCCTTCCACTGCTGCCCTCATTATGGCCCCCACATCACCGCTTTGGTTCAGGCACCTGACTGTGCAGAAGTACAAATGTAAAGTAAGGTCTAGAATGTCTGCTCAGAGCTGATTTGTTCTCAAATAAGTGAGTCTTACATGAAAACAAAAGACATCACCTATTTGGATGGGTATGTGCTTGATGGCTGACAAGACCCAGGAGAGGATTTTAGAGCTCTTTCCCCTCCGGAAGTTCTGCTCTGCTTCCACACTTAGGGAAGCTTCCAGCACAAATTAAGAGCAGCATCTGTCCTGGGAATTCTGAGATGCACTGAGTGATTTGGCTTGTTCACTCACCATCACTGCACCCTTTCCAGAAAATAAACTACATTCCACAAAGATCTTTGGGGTTAGATTCTTGTCCATGACAACTCTCTAAGGATTCAAAACAGGAAGCCAGCAGGAGCTGGTCCACAGGGGACTCCCTGAGCCCCTATGCTAGCCCTGGTCTGCCTCCTTCTGGACTTCTGGTTGTGGAAGATGAGTAACTCCCTTACTTTAAGCCATCTCTGGTCAACTTTTCTGTTGCTTGCTTCCAAATGCAACCTTGTCTGAGAGTGAAAAGATGGAGCTGAAACTTAAGCCCAAATCTGTCTGACTTGTCACACATATTCTCATAACCTCTTCTCATACTCTATACTGTGGCTTTTATGAGGCAACAGCTGTGCACATGGAGAAGGAAGAAATGAGATATCCTAACATGGCAGAGAAGGCTCAAGCTAGCAGCTGATATTCTGTAGCCTCTGCTTCTAGGTTTCCAACCCAGATAACTACTCTGAGAGGCACCATCCATAGCCAGCCAACTGCAACTTTAGCATAACTTTAAGCATTCTGGGAGCTAATTCCACCACATTTGGGGAATGTAGTTAGAGTAAGACCCTGATTTGGTTTTTAAAGTCTGCCAGGGGCTATTCCTTTCCTTTGACCACTTCCTGGGCCTTTTAACCTCCAGCTTGGCCTCAGGAAATTTTATGAAACCAGAACCTCCATAACTGAAGGGACAGCCTCCATTAACATTCGAATCAGATGGCCCTTTCACTCGTGGTGACAGAAAGGAATCCTCTTTGCCTTGTGCCCTAGGAAACCAGCAACCCTCATCTAATATTATCTGTGTTTGTGTCCTGTGGCCTGGCACCAAACTAGAAAAATGGATTAAAAAAAAACAAAAAACATAAGGTGGGCAGTTTTGTACTAATCAGAACCTTGCTCTAGATCATGCCTGAGGCGTTAGAATGAAAAAATATAGCAGAGGAAAAGGGGGCTGGAGAAAGCTGGAGGGAGAAAGCAGCCAGCTGACTTAACAGCAAGGGAATGCACCATCAGCTTTGATCAGGTTTGACAGGGCATCCGTCCTCTGCAGCAGGCCCCATTCTCCAGTGTTTACATTTGTCACATCTCTTTTCCTTCCAAACAAAGGATGCTTGACAGTCTGAATGGATAATTTGCAAGGTACCAGAGCTTCTCAGCCATGCATACACACACATTTTCAGATGGGCCGAGGGTAAGTGGAGGGCAGCAGCTACATTTTGAAGACAATGAGGCCAATACCCTTGAAACATGCCCAGTGCAAAAATAACTTCTTGCAAACCATTATCTTTATTATGCAAAACTAAATTAACAACTCTTTCACCCACTATAGAGGCAAGCATGTATCAGAGCCCAGGACTTCAAGAATGAGGCTCAAAACATAGCTGCAGGAAAATTTAGTGATTTTGACTCTCTGCCCAGACTAATATACTTCATAATGTTTGCAAAATTTTTGTTTCAGTTTTGGTTGTCCTGGACTTATTACACGAAAAATCAGTTTTTGTTTCTCCCCTCAGGTGTTTGGAGCACTTAGGGATCTGCCTCCATTTCTCACACTAGAGCTAAGAGGTGCTACATGTGAATGTGCATGCACATGCCTGCATGTGTGAACTTTGACTGCCTGATGAGCATGGGGTACAAGGTACCACTGAACTTTGCATTCTTGTTTAGAGTTTTGGCTACAATAGCTGAGCCTGATTCAGTTAATTTCAGTTTTGCAAATACCTTCAAACTGTTCAGCTATGTTTTTGCCTCTAAGCAGACCACCATAGGAATATCAAACTTTCTTAGTTCAGCCAATCAGCATATTTACTGGAAACTGAACATTATTGTTCTCAGCAGATACAAGATATGACTAAGCTAGAACCTGGGCCTGTAAGGTTTGATAGTATAAAAGAGGTAGAATAAGGCAGGGAGTCTTCACTGGGCCTTCAGAGACTGTTAGAATAGGAACAAATGAGTATTGTAGCTTATGAACCCTGATATGGTTTGGCTGTGTCCCCACCCAAATCATATCTTGATTGTAGTTCCCATAATTCTAACATGTTATGGGAGGGGCCCAGTGGGAGATAATTGAATCATGGGGGCAATTTCACCCATACTGTTCTTGTAGTAGTAAATAAGTCTCACGAGATCTGACATTTTATAAGGGGTTTCCCCTTTTGCTTGGCTCTAATTCTCTCTTGCCAGCCGCCATGCAAGACATGTCTTTTGCCTTCAATCACGATTGTGAGGCCTCTCAAGTCATGTGGAACTGTGAGTCCGTTAAACCTCTTTTTTAAATAAATTACCCAGTCTCAGGTACGTCTTTATCAGTGTGTGAAAATAGACTAATACAAATCCCTAAATTTGAATGAAGTTTTATGTATAAATGCATGTATAAATTTTTCCTCAGAATGACTCTTTATCTTGTACCAGATTCACAAAAGGATCTGGGAGGCAGTAAAATGCTATGAGAGAGAGTATTACCTAGTGGACTCTGGAGATAGCTGAGATGCTTGGGCAAGAAACGGAATCTCAGCAAACTTTCATTTCCTCATTTGTGAAATAGGGACAACAATATGAACTTGTAATGATTACATTTTAAAATGTTGACCAGGCATAGTGACTCAAGCCTGTAATCCCAGCACTTTGGGAGGCCAGGGTGGATGGACAGTTTGAGCCCAGGAGTTCGAGATCAGCCTGGGGAACATGGCAAAACTCCATCTCTACAAAAAATACAAAAAATTAGCCAAGGATGGTGGCATGTGCCTGTAGTCCTAGCTACTTGGGAGGCTAAGGTGGAAGGATCCCTTGAGCCTGGGAGGCGGAGGTTGCAGTGAGACAAGTTCACATCACTGTACTGTAGCCTGGGCAACAGATCCTGTCTCAAAAAAAAAAAAAATTAGTGTGGTACTCAGAACATAGTAGGCCATCAGTACATGTGAACATGTGAGCTATCATAAGAAGGGAGGCAGTGATAAAGAAGAAGAAAAGAAATCATTGGTGCAGTGCATTTTCTAGGAAATACTATGCTTTGTGGGTCCCAACTGCTCTAGGCTGAGGAAATCAAAGAAGTCCACTTGGAGGAAGTGAGGTAGGATTTTGCCCTTAAAGAACAAAGCGGATGTGGATAGGCAGAATGAGTGAACGTTAGGATTTGAGCTAGATTGGGTGAAGGTTAGAAATAAGGATAGAAATAGGGTTAAAGGTACATTCAGGTTTAGTTTTAATATTAGAGATTAAGGGAACAGTAATATTGTCACACAGAAAATTAGCAGAGTCTAGCCAAAAACATGGCGGGAAGGAGAACTAACTAGGGCAGATGGCCCATGGTGCTTGAAAGTGAGTGATAAATTTGTTAGTGAGTGTCTTGAATCAAGGCAAGCAGTTTCTCCAGAGTGTTGGGATACAGCAGGCTCCATCAGCCCACTGGCCTTTTTATGTAGAGTTGCACAAGACAATCCAGGTTAATGCCATGTGCTCGTTAATACAAGGACCAAGCTTCATTCATCTCAGTCTCCCCAGCTCCCAGTCCAGTGCATAAAGCATAGTAGGTGCCCAATAAATACTTGCTCCAAATCCAAGCTGAAGTAAAGACTCCTAGAAACCTGGAAGGCAAAAATGTCACTCCACAGCAAGGGCTACGTTAGTTCCCCCACATTTGTCACTCTAGTTTCTTTCCTAAAGCACTGTTTTCATTGCTTCTAACTAGGAGAGAGAAGAGAGAATAAGGTGTGGCTTCTCTTTGAAATTCTGCTTCCCCTTCTAAAAGCTGCTTTTGAGATGCAAGTTTATACAGTGAAATAAATAAATAATGATCTTTCAAATACAATGTCTGCTACCTCTATATGTGTGGCCTTGGTTAAGTCTTAAGGCCTCTGTCTGCTATGTTTTCCTCATGTGTAAATGTGACTGTTATTGACTGCTCGGTTGGGCTGCTGTGAATTTAAATCATATAGCAACCAAGAGAGTTACCACTCCTAGTACTTTTTATTTATTCCTAAACATTTGTGTATCCTCTTTTGCTCTCTGCATATCATTTTCCTTCAGACTAAAGAATTTCATTTAGCATGTCTTGTCATGCAGATCTGTTGGCGATAAATGTGCTTAGCTTATCTTTCACTGAAAATGTCATTATTCTACTTACATGTTTAAGGATATTTTTGCTAGGTATAGAACTCTGTATTAACAGGTTTATTTTTTCCTTTTCACACATTAAAAATGTTATTCCATTGTCTTCTGGCTTTTGTGATTTCTGATAAGAAATCAGAAGTCAAATTAAATATTTTCTCCCATATATAAGTGCCTTTTCTTTGACTGCTTTCAAGATTTTCTTTTTGTGATTTTCTACAATTTGGCTATCATGTATCTACATGGGAATTTTATTTTATTTATTCTCTTCAGGTTTGCTGAGCCTCTTGAATTCATAAATTTATGTCTTTCCCCAAATTTGGGAAGCATGCAGCCATTATTTCAAGTATTTTTTCTGTCCCATTCCCCCTTTTCTCTTTTTCTGGAATTAAAATTGTCCATATTTAATATTTATTAATATTATCCCATATATCTCTTTTTATTTATTCATCATTTTTTGTTTTTTCTTCCCTTACTCAAAGTAGATGATTTTTATTGATCTATCTTTAAGTTACTGACTCTTTCTTTTATTATCTTCATTTTGTTCATAAGCCTATCCAGCAAACACTTATTTCAGATAGTGAGTTTTTCAGTTATAAAATTTTTATTTTTTATGTTGAATATTTATATTTTTATATTTTTT
Source organism: Cheracebus regulus (assembly GCA_963574635.1). Taxonomy (NCBI): domain Eukaryota; kingdom Metazoa; phylum Chordata; class Mammalia; order Primates; family Pitheciidae; genus Cheracebus; species Cheracebus regulus. Next base: position 33,717 of record CAUYQU010087662.1, on the reverse strand, counting down.
ATGTTGACTGATAAGATATCTTATTCTTTTGTTTGTTTCCAGTGTATTTTTTTCTTTACTTCATTGAGCATAATTATAAAAAAGCAGCCTTAATATCCTTGTTTGATCATTCCAGTATATGGATTATCTTAGGATCGATATCTATTTATTTCTTTTCACCTTGAAATTGGTCCCATTTTTGTGGCTTGTTGAATGTTGAGAAGTTGTTTGATTTTATCCTGGTTATTGAAAATGTTATGTTGTGAAGACTCTGAATTGTGTTGGATTCCTTAAAAAGTACTTATTTTGTTGTTTTAGCAGAAAGTTAAATTGGTTGTATTCTGGCTGAGAACTCTATCATGTATTAGTTCAGACTGTTTTCATTCTGCCCTTTTCATAAAAGGTTCAGCTAGAAACTTGGACAGAGATTATGCACAGAATTTGAGGCTCTCCTTTACTGGCTGTCTCTCCTCTAGCATACCTCCATCACTTCCCAGAAGCTCTCTTTTTCCTCTAGCTAGAAAAATTACTAGATTTAGGCCAAGCATGGTGGCTCACACCTGTAATCCCAGCACTTCAGCACTTTGGGAGGCTGAGATGGGCAGATCACCTGAGGTCAGGAGTTCAAGACCGGCCTGGCCAACATGGTGAAACCCTGTCTCTATTTAAAAAATATATATTAGCCAGGTGTGGTGGCACACACCTGTAATCCCAACTACTCAGGAGGCTAGGGCAGGAGAATCACTTGAACCTGGGAGGCAGATCACAGTGAGCCGAGATCACACCACTGCACTCCAGCCTGGGTAACGGTCCAGCCTGGGCGACAGGGACTCCAACTCAAAAAGAAAAAAAAAAAAGATGACTAGATTTTACTAGATTTTTGTTGGAGTTTTAGCTTCCCTGTACTGTAGCAGCCCTCAAGGCAAAGTAGCAAAATTGGGCAACCTGCCACATATTGGTTGTTTCCTTCAAGTTTTAATTCCCCAAAACATGCCTGATTTTGCGGACTCTCTACAACCCTCCCATAATCATTTCTGTATTTGTCAAGAGCTTATAGTTGCTATCTGTGGAGGGTTGAGTTTTAGATGGGTTTGCACCTCCATATCAGAGGTGAAATTCTAAGGGATAGAAGTTGGGACTAAGTACTAAGCCAGTATCCTTGCTTCTGCACATTTACAAAATGGCTTAGGGTGTGGCTATTAAGTTTATCATTCATTCTATAAAAATTGAGAGATAAGCTGAAGAGTGGAATTTTTCTGTAATCGTTGGTGTACATTAAGCAGAAAGGTAGCATTATCATTTTTTCCATGTAGAAAGTTAACTTTTACATCAAATGAGATCATATCAAATATAAGAGGTAGACCAAACCAGAGCCAGAGAAACACTGAAATGTTAGTGTAGCAATTCAGGCAATAGGTAAGAAGAATTTTTAACAAGAGCAATAACAGTGAGAATGAGAAAGAGGGCATGGATTTTACAGATGTTTGAGATGGTAGAATCTGTTAATTAGATATTGGAAATGGGTTTCTGTGGTGAATCAAAGAGGAGCCCTCATTTCTGGCCTGTGTAACTGAGTTACTCTTCCATTCACTTAGATGGAAATTGCTAGAGAAGCAATAGACTGAGGAGAGAAATGATCAATTTACTTTGAGACCTGTTTAAAGTGTAAGGGGAACATTGATAGCTACTGTCTTTTTCTCCAGAACACAGAGACAGGCTTCATTTCCCAGCCTTTGTTTCAGTTAGTGTTGGCATATGACTGAGTTCTAACCAATAGAATGTGAGTAGAAGTAAGATGTACCACTTCCAGACAGAAGGCTCCACATACCATCTCCCATTCTCTTTCCCTTCCACTAGCTGGTGTCCGTGCCCTGAGTGACCACCTGTTGCAGATGGAAGAGCTTCTGGCAGCCTAGATATGTGGTAGACTGTGATGAGCAGAGCCCCACATTGAATGAACCCTGATCATTCACTGCTCCCATTCCTGGACTGGCTATAGACTGTCTGTGAGAACAAAATGACTTCTACTCTGCTGATCCTCTGGAATTTGAGATATGATTGTTAGAGAAGTTATCCCATTTTAATTAATATAAGGTCCTTGAAGAACTTCTGAAGGACAAAGTAAGATTTTGGTTAGGATTAGATATTTTAAAATGATATCCACATTATAGTAGTGGTTGGAGCAGTTGGTATGGGAGAGGCGTCCTAAGGAAGAGGAAAGAAGAGCAAATGATTGAGGCTGGAGTTCCCAAACACCCTGACTTTTAAGAGTTGAGGCAGGAAGAGGAGCCACTAAAGAGTGAGAAACAATGGCCAGTGAGCTGGGAGAAAATAAGTAAGATGCTCAAATAAGCAAAGCATAGCAGTGGCTTAAGAAAGAGAGAAATCACCCATGGCGAATAGCAGAGAAAGACTAGGTATGGTAAAGACTAAAATGGTCCATTGGATGCAGCAATCTGGAGCTCTTTAGTGATCTTGGTGGTAATAGTTTCAGTAGTGTGGCAGGGACAAAAGTTAAGATGTAATAAATTGAAGAATATTTTCTTAAAGTAGATATATCAAACCTAAACTAATTATTTGGAATCTTTGCAGTAAAAATAAGATGGGAGGATAAATTCATGACTAATTGAGGGAAGTATTTTTGTTTTAAGGTGAGAGGACCTTGTGCAAGTTTAAATACCATTAGGAATTAGCCAGTTGGGATGGAGATGTTGATGACACAGGAAAGAAAAAGAGAGTGATTTACCAGAAACCATATAGTATCTGATTGGCTTCTAAAAGAGGAAGGAATAAAAGTTTATTAGATGACTACTGTGTTCCACACACTGCTCTAGGCACTTTAAATTATTATTACTGTTACTCTTCCAAAATGTTCCTGTCAGTGCTCCCCTCTCTCACTCGACTCTAATCACAATGGGTTGCTATTCTTTGGGCATACCAAATCCATATTCTAGCCTTGGACTTTGGCACTTGGGGGTCTCTCTGCCTGAATCTCTTCCCCTATATCCACATGACAGCTCACTCCCTCATCTTTTTCAGGTCTTTGCTCAAATACCACCTTCTTAGAGAGGCTTTCCCTGGGCACCTTGTATAAGGTAGCAATCACACCCCTACTCTCTTTCTTTTGCCCTCCTTTATTATTCTTTGTGGAACATACTAACACAGTAAATCCTCCATATCCATGGGTTCCATATTAACAGATTCAACCAACCATGGATAGAAAATATTCAGTAAAAAAAAATGCAACAATAAAAACTACACATTTTAAACATAGCATAACAGCTATTTATATAACACATTGCATAAGGTATTTTGAGTAATCTAGAGATGGTTTAAGTATATGGGAGGATGTGCACAACCTACATACAAATACTATGACATTTCTTGTAAGGAACTTGAGCATCTGTGGATTTTGGTTTCCATGGGTTTCTGGAACCAATCATCCTTTTACACTAAGGGATGACTGTACTAATTTGTCTATTTAATGCTTATTGTTCTCACCCAGACACCACCAACACTTGTCACTTTCTGCCTAGAATGTAAAGTCCATCAGGACAGGAATCTTATATGTTATTTTCATTGCTGTATTCCTAGTGCCTAGAAAAGAGCTTGGCTCTGTGCTGTGAGACTCAGAGAGGTTGTGTAACTTTCCCATGCCATAAAGCTATTGGGCTGTGGGAGCCAAAATTGGAATCAGTTTTTTTTGACTTCAAAGTCCCTGCTTGTGTTTCTATCCTACACTAAGGAGGGTCAATTTCACATAACATTTCTCAAATTGGTTGATGTGACTTCTTTACCGCTGACATTTTTTCAATCAGGAAGTTTAAGTCATTCCCTCTTTGAGCCTGTTCCCCTGAGAAACAAGACATGACCTTAAAGTATTTAATTTCCATCAAATTAACAGTAGCCTTTAAATGAAATAAGCTATCTTTTCTTTACATGAAAATATTAGATTCTGTAAAAGAGACCTAGCATGAGAGATATTCTAGTCTAATGGAATTTTAGGTTTGCATTTTTAACTTTTGTGGAAAATGACAGTAGAATTTGATAGGAATTACACTGAATGCATAGATTGCTTTGTGTAGTATGGACATTTTAATCATGTTATTTATTCTAATCCATGAACATGAACTATTTTCCACTTATTTGTGTTTTCTTTCATTTCTCTCATTAATGTTTAGTTTTCAGTGTACAAATCTTTCAGTTCCTTGGTTAAATTTAATCCTAAGTACTTTATTTGTTTATGTTATCATAAATGAGTTTTCTTAATTTCTTTTCCAGATGATTTGTTGTTAATATATAGAAATGCTGCTGATTTTTGTAGGTTAATTTTGCAACCTGCCACTTTACTGAATTTGCTCATCAGTGATAACAGTTTTTTGGCAGGGTCTTCAGGGTTTTCTATATATAAGATAATGCCATCAGCAAACAGAGACAATTCCATTTGTAAACAAAAAAATAAAATTCTAAGCCCTTTCAACTGACTGATGGACCCCTCTCAGCCAAGGGCATTTCAAAGTAAACCTGAAAATACAGTTCAGGTCATGATGGAAAGTGTGGGGTTGGACATGCCTCATTCCATGTCCTTCCTTTGGAAGTTAGGCACAGCTGATCTGCATTAGCATTAAAACAGATCTTAAGACTAACAAAGCAGACTGTAGTGATAAGACCCCAAATTCCATCCAGGCTCTAGTATAGCCTCACATGACAGCAGGCTCTGAAAGAAACTGAACTATTTTACCCCAAAATACATTTCTTATCACATTTTAAAATGGGCCTGGGAAGGTGTCTCTTGTGGGAAAAATCTACATTACATAGAGAATTCCCTTCCCTTTCCAGATCTTTTGCCTGAACCAAGAGTGAATTAGCGGAGAGTCTAGCATCTTTTAAAGTCTGATAAGAAACATTTACAATCTATTCTCTCTGAAGGCTGCTACCTGGAGAATTCCTCTGCATAATAAGAACCTTGGTCTCCATAACCCCCTATCTTAACCCAGACACTCCCTTCTATTGATTCCAGGTATTTAGCTAATAATCTAACTCTTTCAACCAATTGTCAATCACAAAATCTTTGAATCCACCTATGACCTGGAAGCCACCCTACAAGTTGTCTTGCTTTTCTAGACTGAAGCAATGTACATCTTACATGTGTTGACTGATGTCTTATGTCTCCCTAAAATGTGTAAAACCAAGCTGTAGGCTGGGCACGGTGCTCACAACTGTAATCCCAGCACTTTGGGAGGCCAAGGCAGGTAGATAACTTGAGGTCAGGAGTTACAGACCAGCCTGGCCAACATGGTAAAACCCTGACTCTACTAAAATACAAAAATTAGCCAGGCATGGTAGTGGGCACCTGTAATTCCAGCTACTCAGGGAGCTGAGGCAGGGGAATCGCTTGAACCCGGGAAGTGGAGGTTGCGGTGAGCTGAGATCATGCCATTGCACTGAAGCCTGGGCAACAAAATAAGACTCCATCTCCAAAAAAAACAAAACAAAACAAAAAAACCTAAGCTGTAGCCCAACCATCTTGGGCACATGTTTCTAGGGCCCTTGGGACTGTGTCATGGATCATTCATCTTCATATTTGGCTCAGAATAAATATCTTCAAATATGTTATAGGGTTTGACTCTTTCTGTAGACACACTTCTTCCTTTTCTATATGGATGTATTTTATTTCTTTTTCTTACCTAATTGCTCTGGAGAGGACTTTTGGTATGACATTGACTGGAAGTGACGAGAATGGGCATTCTTGTCTTACTCCTGATCTTAAAAGAGAAGCCTTCAACTTTTCATCATTAAATAGGATGTTAGCTGTGGGCTTGTCATATATGACCTTTCTTATGTTGAGGCACATTCCTTTTATACCTATTTTTGAGAGTTGTTTTTTGTTTTTGTTTTTGTTTTTTACCATGAACGAATATTGAATTTTGTTAAATGCTTTTTCTGCATCTGAGACGATCATGTGGTTTTCATCCTTCATTTTGTTAATATGGTATATTACATTTATTCACTTATGTATTTGAACAATCTTTGCATTCCTAAAATAAATCCCACTTGATCACGGTGAATGATCTTTTGAATGTGTGGCTGATTCTGGTTCATTAGTATTTTGTCAGGGGTTTTTGCCTCTATGTTCATTGGGAATATTGGCCTGTAGTCTTCTTTTCTTGTGGTGTCTTGTCAGGATCTTGACTATGAAAACCAGCAGAGCAAAAAGTTTCCAAACCAAATTATGTTAAAATTTATTTCTTCAATTACCAAGGGGAAAAACAAATGTGTATAAAGCCCTATTTATTTATATCAGAATGAACTTAAGAAGCAGAATGAACTTAAGAATGAACTTAAGAAGCAGAATGAACTTAAGAAGCAGCAATTTAAGGCCAAGTGTAATGGCTCATGCCTATAATCCTAGCACTTTGGGTGCCTGAGGCTGAGGTGGAAGAATGCTTGAGCCCAAGAGTTCAAAAACCTAAGCAACATAGGGAAAGCCTGTCTCTGCAAAAAAAAAATTTAAAAATTAGCCGGGTGTGGTGGTGCGTGCCTATGATGTTAGCTACTCGGGAGGCCGAGGTGGGAGGACCACTTGGGCCTGGGAGATGAAGGCTGCAGTGAGCCATCCTCACACCACTGTACTCCAGGCTGGATGACAGGGCAAGAAATTGCCTCAGAAAAAATAAAAAAGAAGAAGAACCAATTTATACTACCAATTTTCTAGAATAAGCAAATGAACCCTGCCTCTAAGATCTTACACATCAGAGTACCAAAGACAAAGAGGCAAATATGGAGTAGACAAATTGAAATACATTCATGAAAAAGTACATTTCAAAATCTGAAGTTTTCCAAACGTACCCATACACATTGTCTTATTTTATCTTCCAACTTTTTCTGATTTATGTGTGGTAACTGTTGTTACTATTAAATTCATTTTTTACAGTTAAAGCTTGGAGAAGTTACTACCAGTAAGTGGAAAATCTAGGATTTTGATCCAGATATTTCAAATCTAAATCCTATTTCCTTGAGGCTCACCAGGCTGCTGAAAGCAGTTGTAGATATAGATAAGGTAAAATATTTAAGACTAAATGAGTAATTGAGTATCAACATGGAAATGGGCAGTGTTATTGGATGCTCATGTTTACGTAAGGTGAGATTGAGCTGATTGGAAATACACCGGTGTGTGCAGTGTGCATATGCTGCTTGCATGTTTGAATATATTTTATATACATACACATACATATATATGTGTTTGTGTTTGTATTATACTTGGGACTATACATATATACAGTTAGGTAAATCTTAAAATAAGCATGAAGACATCATAAGCTGATTTAACGGAGCAGAGACGAGTGAGAGAAATTTGGGAGGAGAATCAGAGAGCTGAAAGGAAAGATTAGAAGTAAAAAATGAGAAATGCTTCCTGCTGCCAATCAGTCCATTCAACAGGGATCTGAAGAGTCTAGCACTCAAATCACTCTTACCTCCACACCCACAGCAGAACTCATTCATTGATCATGGCAGTCTTTCCACTAGCTTGGATACAACCACAGAGTCGACCCCAAAAGTGCCCAAGCAGCCATTGCCAACAGATGAGAGAGCATCTGAAAAGCCTCTCCAACACTGCCCTGAGAGGCACTCACTGATTTTACTCTTGACAGTATTTTAAATTGAACTCAGTGGACTACAAAGACCTCCCATTTAGATTTGATTTATTCAATCAGTCATTGAGCAGTTAGTATGCTCTTTTCTAAAGCTAGTTTCTCCTTTTCCAGGTCTTAACTTACATGCCATGTCCTCAAGGAAACTGCTTCCTGATCCTGTTTATGATAGAGTGGCCCTCCCATTTCATTATCTCAGCAGCCTGCTTTCTTTCTTCTTCACATTTATTTTTTGAGGGTGGTTACTGTGTTTTCTGTCTCCCTCACTAGTCTGAAACAGAGGATGTGCATGTCACAAGCTCCACTGTATTTTTAGCATGGTGCTCAGCACATAGAATGTGTTGAATAAGTACTGATTCAATGATTGAGCAGATGAAGGAATGAATAAATAGTGCCTGGCCTCAACTGGCTCACAGTCGAGGGCAAGAGGTTCTGATGCATACAGATAAATGACACTTTCAACACCATCAACAAGCTCAGGCAGCACACGGAGCAAAGGATTATAGAGAACAAGAAGAGGGCAGCTGGAAGACTTTCCAAAGAAATGATGCTTGAAGGATGGGTAGGGAGAAGCAAAGTAAAGAAATGAAAAACGATATTGAAGTCCAGAGGCAAATTTAAAACACTGGCATTGAAGATGAGCTATATTTAAGTAAGGCTGAAACAGAGGAGGCTACAGTGGGGTGGGGATGGACTAGTAGCCAACTGGGAGGGTACCGAGGCGAGGGGCCACACCAAGGAGGACCCCCTGCTGCTTGCTTTTTCTCTCCCTTCTTGCCAGCTCCCACCTCTCCTCCCCTCGAACCGTCTGGCCAGGAATCCCATTCATTTTCACAATGAACTTGCTGCTTTTTGGTAGACAGCCTAAGCCCAGAAATGGAATAAGATTATCTTTGTGTTTATTTTAGTCTCACTTTAAGGATCTTATCTCTAGCAAATCCCCCATTACAGTTCACCATAGCAAGACATATAGGAAGAGCCACTTTTGCAAAAAATAAAAGTCCAATTATTTTCCCCAAACCCATTAAACTGTCATGAAGTTATGCTTTATTTACCAATGCAGATTCATTGCTTGCAGCCCATGGGCTCCGAGGCAGGAAGACAGAAATGAAATCCTGAGGTATACAATCGTTTTGGTGTCTGGACTTTGCGGGAAAATTTTTCAGGGTTTTATGAAGAATTAGCTTTCATACTAAACTTTATTAAACTCTATCACTGAATTCTTTCCCTTTAGAAAGGGCTTTTCAGCTATTAAGCCTGGAGAACAACCCACGTCCGATTAATTCCAAATGAAATGTAGCGGAGGATCTGGAATCCTCTGAGCACAGACACATAAGTCTCATTAAATGTGTATAGACGCTCGCAACAAAGCCCAGCTCAATTATATCCTGAGAACAGCGCTCAGAGAGACTGACAGGGCTGAGGCCTGGTCAGGGGTCTCCCAGGCACACACAAAGAAGCTTCAGGGAGAATGCAAGCACCATTCTCCCCCACGAAATTTTCTTTGGCCGATTGTAAAGGAAAAATTACTTGGAAGTGCCAGTTAGCCTCACTTCTTTTTGTCTGTTTTAATTTCATTCTCCTTATCAAATCAAGATCTGTGACAGCTTAATCTGAACACAAACTCTGGGTCAAATATTTAGAGGCCAAAAGTGGTGAAGAAAAATTCCAAGTGAAACCCCAGGCTGAGACTCAAGTAGAGAACTAATTCACCTTGATGAAATAATTGCATTGCTAATACCTTGAAAGAAAGAAAATGATTTTCTCAGACAAAAAGAGCTGACCTCCCATTTTCACCCCCTTCACTCTTCCTGAGAAGCAGAAATCATCAATCCCCAGCTGGCAACAAGAGGGAACAAATATTTTGGGTCTCTGTTTTGGTTTGGGGGCCTGGTTGGTTTGGGTCCTGTTTTCGACAGCACTTTTTCCTTAAAATGTAGCAAATATTACACAGCTAATAGGAAATCTACTTATTCTTTTCACAGGCCAAATAAGCTTGGACAACACACATTCTTAAGGCGTGTGAAGTTTGCTTTTGGTACAGAAAGCGATCCAGAGAGTCATGCAGAGAGGGCAGGACTACATGGTTGAGAGCTTTTTGGAGGCAGAATGAATCAAGGAAAGGTTCTTTAGCTAAATCATTACTGAGCCCTTTGTGGGCACTTAATAAATGGTACCTATTAGCATATGTCTTTAACTCCCAGACCTACAACTTTTTCATGTTTTAATTGTTCTGGAATTGCAGTATATCTTATAATTAAAAAGTTCATTGATTTAGTGTAGTAGTGTTTCTTTTCTTTCTGAAAAGCTATTATTAAATTGAGAGTGAATCTTAAATAGGTTATACCTGATTATTGAAGAAATACCATTATTAATACTGTCATAGTTATTACTATTTAAAGTTAAGAAATGACACAGGGAGACATCTCATGGGAGAGGACTTTGATGGATTAGTAAATACAATTAAATGACCAAGAAGGACCTTGAGTACAATGTCTAGGAATTTATAAATTTGTGGTCTGCAATGTTTAATGCTTTCTGAGCAAGGGAGTGGCACACCTACAGACATTTATAATAGTGATATGGAGGGCAGAACAGAATGAGACGCTGGAGGAAAAAAAGAATAAAGACTATCAAAAGTGTCCTGATGAAAACCTGCACTAGAGTCATAACAGTGTCCAGAAAAAAGAGAAGTGGCAAGGCCTGTGGGATTTTGGGAAGGTAGAAAGAGCATAATTTGATGATCCACTGATGTTGACAGCCTGCCTTGATTTCCCATTTCACACAGAAGTGAGTCTCCTTATGTAGTATAAAGATGAAAATGCACAATTCCAAGTGGTCTTCCAGGCCATGAGTCTGGCACACATTTTAAAAGCCCTGTGTTCTGCAACTCACACTAAATCTCTCAACCATCCAATGCGGGACCCACAGAACACAGCAGGTATGCCAACACATGAGGTATCCTTGAGGCCAGAGAAAAATGGTTGCTCATGAAGCAGGGAAAAGTCTTAAAGGTGTTATTGCTGTGTCACAAGGAGGAGATGCATAGAATGACATGTAGAAAGCTCTGCCTCCACTGAAACCTCACCAAGGACAAGATCACATCTGAAGTTGAGGGAAGTTTTCAGCTCTCAAGGAATTAATTATGTAGATCTAAATACAGTAGAAAAAAATTCTCCGTGGTTTATTGTGCATTTCAAATAAAATTTAATGCACAGAATGATATGTAGAGGACTCTGCCTCCACCAAAACCTGATAAATGAATTCATTAAAGTTGCAAGATACCAAATCAACATGCAAAAATCAGTGGCTTTTCCATATGCCAGCAGTGAACAATCTGAAAAAGAAACCAAGAAACTAATCCCATATTAACTGCAAACAAATACCTATGAATTAACTTAACTAAAGAAATGAAAGATCTCAACAAGGCAAACTATAAAACACGGATGGAAGAAATTGAAAAGGACACAAAAAATGGAAAGATATTTCATATTTATGAATTGGAAGAATCAAAACTGTTAAAATGTTCATACTACCCAAAGTGATCTACAGATTCAATGCTAATCCAATCAAAATCCCAATGACATTCTTTACAGAAATAGAAAAGAAAATTCTAAAATTTATACAGAACCACAAAAGACCCAGAGTAGTCAAAGCAATCCTAAGCAAAGAGAACAAAGCTGGAGGCATCACATTACCTGAATTCGAATTATACTACAAAGCTATAGTAACCAAAACAGTATGATACTGTCATAAAAACAGACACATAGACCAAGGGGACAGAATAGAACACCCAGAAACAAATCCATACATCTACAGTGAACTCATTTTTTTTACAAGGGTGTCAAGGACGTGTCTTAAGGAAGGGACAGTCTCTTCAACAAATGGTCTTGGGAAAACTGGATATTCGTATGCAGTAGAATGAAAGTAGGCCTCTATTATCTCATCATATACAAAAATCAAATCAAAATGAGTTAAAGACTTAAATGTAAGACATGAAACTACTAGAAGAAAACTCTGACAAAATGCCTCAGGACATTAGTCTGGGCAAAGATTTATTGAGTAAGACCTCAAAAACACAGGCAACCAAAGCAAAAATAGGCAAATGAGATTACATCAAGCGAAAAAGAATCTGCACAACAAAGGAAATGGTTAACAAAGTGAAGAGACATCATACACAATGGGAGAAAATGTTTGCAAACTATTCAGCTGACAAGGAATCCATAACCAGAATGTATGAGGAATTCAAACAACTCAGTGGCAAAAAAAACAAATAATCCACTTAAAAATGGACAAAAGATCTGAATTGGCATTTATAAAAGGAAGACATACAAGTAGCCAACAGGTATATGGAAAAATGCTCAACATCACTAATCATCAGAGAAATGCAAGTCAAAACCATAATGAGATATCATCTCACTCCCGTTAAAATGGCTTTTATCAAATAGACAAAAAATAATGAATGCTGGCAAGGATGTGGAAAAGGGTAATGCTTGTACACTTATTGGTGGGAAGATAAATTAGCACAGCCACTATGGAAAACAGTATGGAGATTCTTTGAAAAACTAAATATAGAACTACCATATGATCCAGCAATCCACTGCTCGGTGTATATCCAACAGAAATGAAATCAGTATATCAAAGAAATATCTGCACTCCCATGTTTATTGCTACACTATTCACATTAGCCAAGATATGGCATCAACCTAAGAGTCCATCAACACGTGAATGAAGAAAATATGACACACATACACAATGAAATATTATTCAGCCATATAAAACAACAAAATCCTGTCATTTGCAACAGCATGCATGGGACAGGAGGATATTATGTTAAGTGAAATAAACCAAACACAGAAAGACAAATATCACCTGTTCTCACTCATATGTGGGAGCTAAAATGTTTAATTTTATGGGGGTAGAGAGTAGAGTAATGGTTACCAAAGTCTATGAAGGGCAGTGGGGGAGGATAAAGAGGGGTTGGTTAATGGGTACTAGGGGTTAGATAGAAGGAATAAAATCAAGTGTTTGGTAGCACAATAGGATGACTATAATTAACAATGACTTGTTGTATATTTCAAAATAACTAGAGGAATGGATTTGGAGTGCTCCCAGTCCAAAGAAATGATAAATGTTTGAGGTGGTGGATATCCCAATTACTCTGATTTGATAGTTACATATTGTACACTTGTATAAAAAAATCACATGTACCCTATATTATTTACAACTATTACATACCCATAAAAATTAAAAATTAAAAAGGTTAAAGCAGAAATAATAGCTGAAAATTTCTCAAATACGTCAGGCAGCTTTTCTTTACACCTTCAAAACACAAAGAATCTAATTACACCCTTTCCTTTAAATTGTAGAGCTATATGCCATCTTCTAAGTGAATAATAATAATCACAATACTACCACTAGTACTAAGAGTAATAGTGGTGACTCACAATAATTTGTTCATCCAAGAGAAACTTTCCAAGTGATTATGAGATTCCCACACCCACTCCAGCAGGGAAAATTGGGGAGAATGGAGGTATGCAGAGTACTGCCTTCAACGATTTCAAAAACAATATTATGGCATCCCCTCACTGAAAAAAAAATCATTAAAAACACACAGAATTTTAGTCTCTGACAGAGTATTCCACTACTTTTATGTATGAATTTTTTAAATGTCTGTTAATGTCAGGGTAACTAATAAAATACAAAATAATTTAAAGGTATTGCTAATATATAGTGACCTTTCACCATTTCTTATTTCTAAATAAGTGGGTATCAAAAGTCCAGTGACTATCCTGTATGTGTCAGGGGACAGGAGTGGGGGAAAACAATGCAGACTTTAGGATATTGATAGAGTATTTATACTCAAAAAGTTTGTGCTATTTATCTAATAGGATTCTCTATATTTATGTTATATCTTCTTACTTTTTGGGCCTCTTCTACGTGCTGGGCACCATGCTTTGGTGCTGCACCTACAGTGACGAGAAGGAGGTTACTTTCCTGATTTTGAGAAGCTCTGAGTCCAGCTAGAGAAGCCACGAATTCAGCTACTATAATATCAGTGACAAGCACGACTGTAGGGAAATGCAGAGTACTAAGGGAGGGATTATCAGGGAGCCTTTACCCACCAGAGGAAGATCCAGCAAGATTTTCAAGTGTGCAGAAAGTACTGCCTTCAATAATTCCAAAAGCAGTATTATGATACCTCTCTCACTGAAAAAAAAAAATTAAAAACATACATGATTTTCATCTCAAATGGAGTATTCTACTATTTATGTGTGTGAATATTTTCAAATGTATGTTGATGTCATGGTGATTAATAAAATAACTAATAATTTAAGGAAATTGCTAAATTATACTGAACTTTTATCATTTCTTATTTTTCAATCAATGGTTATCACAAGTCTAGCAACTATTTAAATTAGGCATGAAGGTTATGCAGGAATTAACCAATCAAAGAGGAGAGAAAGTGATATTCTGGAGTAGTGCAGAGAAAGTCTTTGCGTAACGGCTAGAGGCAATGGGAAGAAACGATAGTTGAAAGAGCTGAAAGGAGCTCTCTAGGGCTAGTATGGAGTATGCTATGGAGGGAGAGGGCAAGGGACGAAGTTGGAGATGTGGACAATAGTCCGATAAGGAGGGGCTTTATATATACTATTTTTTAGATGGAATTTCTTTCTTGTTGCCCAGGCTGGAGTGCAATGGTGTGGTCTTGACCCACTGCAACCTCCGCCTCCCGGGTTCAAGCGATTCTCCTGCCTCAGCCTCCCAAGTAGCTGGCATTACAGGCACCCACCACCATCCCCAGCTAATTTTTTGGGTATTTTTAGTTATAAACAAGGTTTCACTATGTTGGCCAGTCTGGTCTCGAACTCCTGACCTCAGACGATCTGCCCACCTTGACCTCCCAAAGTGCTGGGATTACAAGCACGAGCCACCGCACCCAGCCAGGAGGGGCTTTAAAAGCCATGTCAAAGTCAAGAAAACTGAAGTGCAAGGCATACCAAGAAACTTGCTCATGGTTACAGAGCAAACTAGACAGAGAGCTAGCCTGGACTCCCGCCTTTCTGGGTTTTAAACCAGAACCTGCTGCTTGACTTCTTGAAGATAGGAGTAAGGGCAGCAATTTCCACAGAATGAAGATGACAGGCCAGGGACCTGTGCCCAAGCCCATGTCATTGACTAAGCACAAACAGTAGGCAAGAACGCATTGGCCTTATTACCCACCTGGGACTGTCCAAGCTAATTAATCATAGTGACAGCTCCCTGGTGCAGGTCAGAAGGATTCTTTCTTTCCCTGAATGCTGCTAGTTTAACCTGCCTCAGGCGAGACTTTGCTTTACAGCAGCAGGATGAAGCCTTGTTGAAAATGATGAATGCCTTTTGGAGAAAAATAACATTTTGATAAAGACCCTTCCCACCAGCCTCCAGGTTAGAGGAAAATGGTTTTCTTTACGTGTTTTCACAGCCATCTTATAAGAAAGCCAGCTTTATCTCTGCGCTCCAAATCAACTAACCTACAGAGGCCTTTTATGATTACAAATCATATAACGTGTCTTTGTCTCTGGCTTTTCATGAGAAATTATAGCCGAGGCTGCCACTTAGACATCAGCTTTCTTCAAAGGCCTGCGTGTATCTCACTATTTCAGTTGCTGACTCCAACAGCCCCTGAAGATCATGATTTGGGTTTAAGCTACAAGCAGTACCTACCCACAGCCCCAAAAAACAGATGTTATAAGAGGTTTGGAGGATTTTTGCTTCACGTTGTTATTTATCCTTGCTTTTTGGCATTAGATTTGACCTTTTTTTTTTTCATTTATATAATTCTCCATTTTCTTCTTTGGAAAACATTTCAGCAGGAAGAGGGAGAACAAAGAAAAATAAATGAAAGGAGGGAGAAATGACAAAAAGTGGCTTCTGGAAAGCATTTGGAAACCTATTCATGAGATGGAGAGAAATTTTCCTTTTGGTTGTATATTGATGGAGGTGCCTTCACCCCAGATTTGTCATTTGCCAGTCCCCAGTAGCCTGAATTCCCCTCAGTGGGGGCAGGGTGGGAAGAGTGGCCAGGAAAAAGCCCAAAAGGGCATGTCCTATGAGAGCCAAGGCTGGCAGAGAGAAGCCTCACCTCCAGCTGAGAGGGACTTCAACTGCAGGGGTCCTCATGGCTTGCTCATTCCACTGCCCATCACTGGAAATGCAGATTCCGTGGTGAGGGAACAAAAACAGATGTCAGAAGCCAGGGTACGGGTTAGGGTTCTGCAAGTCCGCCAGGAAAATAAGGACAAAATAGTAGATTGAGACTAAGAAAGGAACTGACTTAGAAGCAGGGACTGCTAGCTTATGTTTGCCTGCATGAGAAAATTAGCAGGACATATATGTACTCACAAGCATATATGTAGGCACACACAAGCCTCCATGCTACACACACGTGTGCAGATACACAGACACAAACATATACACACAGAAATACACATAGTGCCTAAAACCAGCAACCAACCAATCAATACCATGATTAAAGATTGGACTGAGCCTGCCTTTAACTGTATCAGCCTACTTTCCTGCTTCTGTTTACTAATAATTCATTTATATTATAGAATATTACTATTAGTTACTATTACGGTATCCAGATGCACTTTAAGAAAAAAAAACTTTGATAGCAAAGAAGGAAATAGCGTCTTATGAAAGTGCATATTCTTTATCCCAAGAATTTCACTTTCAATAATTTGTACTAAGACTATAACTGAGTGTATTCAAAGATATATCTGTGAGTGTTCATTCCAAAGTAATTTATAATAGAAATATCCTAAATATCCAAAAATACAGAGTCATCTAAATCATCTTACATCATAAAAATCAAATCTTATGGGGCTATAACAGATTACATTATTGGAGAACATTCATTTCAGCAGTCAAGAAATCCTTATTTGGTACCAACAATGTATGAAATATGATAAGCAAAGGGGGGAGCAATTGATAAAACTGTGGCCATAATATGCTTGCATTTTTCTTTAAAATTTATAAATACATATAAAATGTCTAAAAGATAGACAATAAATTGTTAGCCAACAGATTGGTGGGCTTATAGATCATTTTGATATATTTTTTTTGTTTATAATGAACCTATATAAACTATGTAACCAGAAAAAAGTCATACAATTTTTTAATGCAAAGCCAATTTTTTTTTACCTATACACAATGGAATTGATTTTGACATGTGAATACCCCTAATATTACCAGTAACTTTTAGTTAAATAATAAGGGATTGCATTTAGTTTTCACTAACCCCAAACAAAAGCTAACAACAAACATTTTAGCTGTTAATAGACATTGATCAACTGATGAATTTTACTCTGAATGTCACGTAAACACCAGGCCTTCCTAAAAACTGTATCAGTAAGACAAACCAAGCTCCAGTCAAACTCAAATTCAAGTTTAGGGAGCTCTTCCTTTTCAGTAGACAACATCCCAACTTTCTGACAGCCTGGACTTAGGGGTTCTGCAAGGACAGCCTGCTATGTGACATTGCTAAATTCCCAGAAGGCTATTCCCCAGAGGATTCAAGTCAATAGTTTCTAAGACAGAATCTCTGCCAGGTGTTGAAAGCACCAGGTGATAGACTTAGCTAATCCTAGGGATATTTTGATCTCTCTGCAATTGGGATCACATCTAAATTACGTCGGGAAAGGTGAAAGAACTCATAACCTATAGGCCCTATGGTCTTTTTTCTTAAATAGGTCCTCTGAGGAAGATGGGAAGATGGGATCACTTCTCCCAGGGAAAAGAGGAGAGAGGGAAGGTTCAGTAACACGGCATGGCCCACATGTTATTAATGCATGAAGGGATTACTCAGCATCAGTTTTGAGGTTCTAACTTCCCTAGTTACTCCTTCAACATTACATGCATTTCAAACTTTCCCCTAGCTTTGAAGGTGAGAAGGGAAGATGACTGTTTGACTCTCTTGCAAAACTCCTCAAAATGCATGAAAATGTGTTAATAATATAATGCATGATCCAATCACCTCCCAATGAGTCCCTCCTCAGACACATGGGGAATATGGGGATTAGGAGGATTATAATTCAAGATGAGATTTGGGTAGGGACACAGCCAAACCGTATCAATAAGGAATCAAATAGTAAAAATCTTAGAGGCAGAAAGTGGAATGGTAGTTAACCAGAGCTGAAGAGAGAGTAAGAGTTATTATTTAATCAGTACAGAGTTTCCGTTTCAAACAAGGAAGAAAATTTCTCCAGATGGATAGCGGTGATGGTTGCACAACGGTAAAGCCACTGAACTGTATGTTAAAAATGTTTAAGATGGTAAATTTTGTGATGTATATTTTGCCACAGTTTTCAAAAATAAAAATTAGTTAATCAATTTTTTTAAAATGAAAAATATAAGCAGAGTCACCAAATTTGATTGGGAAGGGGGTCAAGGGAGGTCTATTTGAAGAGGGGACATTTAAGCTGAGGTTTGAGAGTCTGCAGGATCTCCCAGATGAAGAGTGTGAGGGAAGTTTTTCTGAGCAAAGGAACAACACATGCAAGGGCCCTGGGTCAGCAGGGATCCTAGGGAATCTAGTAAGTGAGGGGAGCCTGATGCAGGGTGAGGTCATGCAGGGCTTCATGGATGCCAAAAAGGAGCTTGGGATTCATTTTAAATGCTTTGGGAAGCCACAAATGGATAGTGAGCAGAACTGTAATACGATTTGGCAAGATTTGCTTCATTTTTTAAAGCTCCACCCACCTGCCCTGGGATAGTGGTTTGGAGGGGGCAAGTTAGAAGGCAGTCACCCCAGTATGAACGTAGATGATGTCATGTTTGAGCTGAGGAACCTAAGGTTCAGAGAAGTTGAGTACCCCACCTGGGATCACACAGCACACAGCTCTCAGAATTCAGGACCAAGGTCTCTGCCTCCAAAGCCGGTGTTCCTTACACTTTGTAGATTAAAGAAAAAAAAGATAAAGGAAAAAAACGAAATTAGAATACGCCGATACATTGATCCATTTTCTCACAGCTATAAAGAAATACCCCAGACTGGGAAATGTATAAAGGAAAGAGCTTTAATTGACTCACAGTCCCACATGGCTGGGGAGGCCTCAGGAAACTTACAATCGTGGCAGAAGGGGAAGCAGGCACCTTTTTCACAAGGAAGCAGAAGAGAGAGAGGAGGGCATGGGAAACTGCCATTTATAAAACCACTACATCTCTGAGAACTCACTCTCAAGAGAACAGCATGAGGGGAACCACCCCCATGATCCAATCACCTCCCTCCGTCCACATGTGGGGATTACAGGTTCCTCCCTCCATATGTGCATATTATAATTTGAGATGAGATTTGAGTGGGGCACAGAGCCAAACTACATCAAGAGGGAAGAAAATGCCTTGTAGTTCAGATTCTTTGAAGAGCGAGAAGCACCACACCATTGTTCTGTGTTTCTGGATGTGACACCAAACGATTTGACTATAAAAGGGGTAGAGAAGGTAGATTGACACACAGAGAGATGAGACAGCAGAAAACAAGAGAATCAGAAAGGGAAAAGGAGACAAAGGAGCATTCTCAGGGATCCTGAAACATTCCTTTGGCCTGGGTGTTTCCTAAGCCAGATATCAACAGCCTTTCCTCGCTTACCTGAGGTCTGAACAGTCAGCGAAGAGCTGAGGGTCAGAAGGCCAGAGGTGACCACGTAGTAATTTGAGGCTACGACTGTGATGAAGCAAACTTAGTAGGAGTTGAAGCAAACTCAGTAGGAGTTCTGGGCCCACTGGCAGCTTCTGTGAGGACGACAGCGAGTACCAGGGCAAGCTTCTAAAACTCAGGGGGCCCTCGGGGTGATGGGGCCTTGCTAATTTTTGGCAGATGAGAATGGGAATAACAAAAAGGATTAATTAGCACGTTTCTCAACACAGAAAATCCCTGGCAGTGTTGAGTCCCCTTCTCCTGGGATTAGGTCCTATTTGTATACTAACTGGTACCAACAAACAGAGCAAAGCCTCTCCCGGCTCCAACCTACTAGTAAGAAACCCTAGATCACTGAGATTGGGCGAAGTCCTCTACATGGAGGAGAAAAGGCAAATCTCAATCCTTTTTTTAAAAAAGTTTCTGTTAGGGATTTAGGTCAAACAAGCCATGTGTGGTGGTTCATGCCTATAATCCTAGCATTTTCAGAGGCTGAAACAGGAGGATATTTCGAGGCCAGGAGTTTGGGACCAGCCTGGACAATAGAGCAAGGCTCTGAATCAATCAATCAACCAATCAATCAATCAAAGAATTTACCCAAAATAACTTTGAGAATTTCAAAGACTCCAGCTAAAGCTACAACACAGAATCAGAGAGGGTTACAGTTGAAAGAGACTTTTAAAATGCTTCTTGTACAACCTCATCATTTTAGAGGCAAGAAGTTACAGGGTTGCCCAAGGTCACATGTTTCTTACTGGCCAAACTAAGAATAAGATGCAAGCTTCTTTACTCACTCAGCTTCTTTACTCACTTCAGCTTCTTCACTCACTCAGTGCTCCTTCTAAATATATTTTCTATCCTGATCCATTCCACATCTGCATTTGACCCATAGTCCTGCAAAGCAACAAAAACATCCAGCTCCACACTGCACAAAATATTATCTCTGCTGGTTTTCTCAGCTCTCCTGAGAGTTAGGGGGCCAATAAGACAGGGTTTTGTCCTCATTTGTCTTGGTAAGTGTTCTATATGTGGTGCCTAACACATACTGGGCCCCAAGGGATGGAGGTTGAGTCAATAAAAATAGTTGCCCTTTGTACACTGCTGACTCCGAGCCAAACTCTGGGAACTGAGGGCTTGACATGTGCTATTTTATTATTACTTCGAATTGTAAAGCTTTGAGGTGGGCCCTGATATGATCCTTCCTTCACGAATGGAGAAACTGAGGCTAACAGACATTTGGTGACCTACTGGGGTCATCACTCTTCTCCCAAGTCCCAGGATTTGAGCTCACAAAATCAGACTCCAGAATCTACTTTCTTCATGCTATACAATTTCTCTCTCTCTCTCTCTCTCTCTCTCTCTCTCCCCGTCCCTCCCTCCCTCCCTCTCTCCTTCTCTCTTTCTCTTATTTGGGCAAATGAACAAATTTCCATTTGACAAATGAAAATCAGAGAACCGAAGGTACTTGCCCAAGGTCAACAGCAAGGAAGTCATGACAGTGAGGCCCCTGAGCCAGTCCTTCTGCTCCAGATCTAGTGTCCCATCTTCCATTCCCAGAATCTGCTAAATCTCAACTTCTACATGAAGAACTTGCTGCATTATGTGTCATACAGTTGTTAAAAGAGGAACACAGAATGATCTATCTTAGGAAGGAAGGTGATGAGTGCAATGCCATGAGCTCCAGCTCTGCAGTAAGATGTGCCTGGCTGAACCCTGGATGCTTCAAATTCAGTTCACTGACTTTGAGGTTTTTAATCTTCCTGTGCTTCAGTCATTTCACCAATAAAATGGGAACAGTATTACCTCTCTCAAAGAACTTTAGTACAATCTGGAATTTGCTGGTTGTGATTTATTAGTGTAGTTAATAGCTGCCCCACCCTCTATAGCTACCCCATTATCTGGGAGTCAGTAAATAACACAGTGTGGATAGTCAGTCACATATAGCACAAACATGACACTGCCACGTCCACATTGGGTGATTTACACGCTTCTGCCTTAGGTTTCTGTGATGGTTCATACTGAGTGTCAACTTGATTGGATTGAAAGAGGCAAAGTATTGATCCTGGGTGTGTCTGTGAGGATGTTGCTAAAGGAGATTAACATTTAAGTGAATGGGCTGTGAAGGCAGATCCATTCTTAATCTGGGTGGGCACAATCTAATCAACTGCCAGTGCAGTCAGAATAAAAAGTAGGCAGAAGAACGTGAAAAGGCTAGACTGGCTTAGCCTCCTAGCCTACATCTTTCTCCCATGCTGGATGCTTCCTGCCCTTGAACATCAGACTCCAAGTTCTTCAGCTTTGGAACTCAGACTGGCTTCCTTGCTCCTCAGCTTGCAGACAGCCTATTGTAGGATCTTGTGATTGTGTGAGTTAATTTTACTTAATAAACTCCCATACACACACACACACACACACACACACACACACATATATGTGTCTGTGTGTGTGTGTGAGATGATTGATATTGTCAACTTGATTGGATTGAAAGATACAAAGTATTGATCCTGGGTGTGTTTGTGAGGGTGTTGCCAAAGGAGATTAACATTTCAATCAGTGGGCTGGGAAAGGCAGGCTTACCCTTAATTTAGTGGGTCTGCCTAATCAGCTGCCAGCACAGCTATAATGTAAGCAGGTAGAAATATGTAAAAGAGGCCAGACGGGCCTAGCCTCCCAGCCTACCTCTTTTTCCTGTGCTGGATGCTTCCTGCCCTCAAACATTATACTCCAGGTTCTTCAGTTTTGAGACTCAGAATGATTCTCCTTGCTCCTTAAGCTTGAGACAGCCTATTGTGGGACCTGGTGATTGTGTATGTTAGTACTTAATAACTTCCTTTTATATATACATATATCTATCCTATTCTGTCCCTCTAGGGAATGCTGATTATAACATATTTTGGTACCAGGAATGGTTCTAGAGGAACAGAATATTAAGGATGCAGCTCTTTCATTGGTTTGTGGGTTTCTGGAATTGGCTGCTTAAAATGATTAGAACCAAAAATGCTAAAAACTCTACTTCTAATAGTGTGGAGAACACTGATAGTCCTTGGCATGAACTATTTAGAGAGTTATGCAAAATAAATGCATTTGACGCTTCTGATTCATCACTTGTGAGAGGCAAGGAGCTTAGTGACTCCATACATAATATCTGCGACCATATGTGGAGAACCAAGGAACATAATGAAGCTAGTTGGTTGCTCCTAAGTTCAGTGGGCAAAGTGATGAACAAAAATGATGAAATCAGGGATTCTATCTACAAGCTTCAGAAGCAGATATTGAACCTCACATATGCTAAGATTGCCCTGAGTGACAGTCTTATCTCCTGTAGAGAAAGAGCTGAAATTGTGGAAAAATAGACACAAGCTCTTATCATGCGAGTGGCTGACCTGCAATGAAAGGTGCATGCACAGCCTCACCAAGTGTCTACTGTTAAAGTGAGGACATTGATCGGAAAAGAATGGGACCCTGAAACTTAGAATGGGGACATGTGGGAGGACCCGGATGAAGCTCGGGACACTAAATTTGTAAATTCTGATGAATCTTATTTGCCAGAAGAAACAGCTTCCCCATCCCTAGAAGTGGCAACATCTCCTCCTGGAATCATGCTGCCATCAACCTTTCCACCTTTGTCCAAAGAGATAAACCCTGAGCTGTCTGAGGCAACAATGATGGCCTCCCCTGAGGTAGTTGCCAGACAAGGTACAGTTGATTCTTCTCAGGAGCCACCCCCAACACCCCTGTTTGCTTCTAGACCTATAACTAGACTAAAGTCCCAGTGGATCCCTAGAGGTGAAGTTGAGAGTGCCACCCATGAGTAGGTGCACTACACTGAAAAAGAACTGCTTGAGGTTTCTAATTTACATACACAGAAATCTGGAGAACAGGCATGGGAATGGATAAGCCTTTGGATCCCTTCCTCTACATTAAACCAAGGGAGATCAGGCATTCCCAGCTCACTCACAGTGGGTCATCTTTCAATCCATATTTCAGTTAACCAAGCAAATAAACTATTGGAACCTTTTTTGACTCCCTGAGCTGCAACATGAAATGTAGAGTCCCTACTTAGTGGGCTCAAATCAATACATTCAGCCTGATCCAACTCTATGTTCCTTCCACCATTATCCCACAGCATTAGTATCCATTCCCATGACTGTTCTCTAGATTTCTGTGGATATAAATTAGAAAACTCAAGCAGTTGTTTTTGAATGTAGTACACCTCCTCATGGGTCACATTCTCAGCCTAACATCTAGGGGTCTGCTGGGACTTTAGTCAGTAAGTCTAGAAGCAAACACTTTACAGCTAAAGAAGTGCAGCAGGAGTTCACTGGTTTACCATGTTTCCCAACATCCTGAAGCAGCTGGATTGATAGAATGGTGGAATGGCCTTTTAAAGTCATGATTACAATGCCAACTAGGTGACAGTACTTTACTGGGCTGGAGCAAAGTTCTTCAGAAGGCTCTGTATGCTCTGACTCAGCATCCAATATATGGTACTGTTTCTCCCATAGCCAAGATTCACGAGTCCAAGAATCAAGGGGTGGAAGTGGAGGTGGCACCACTCACCATCACCCTAGTGATCCACTAGCCAAATTTTTTACTTCCTGTTCCTGTGACATTACACTAAGCTGGCCTAGAGGTCCTAGTTCCAGAGGGAAGAATGCTGCCACCTGGAGACACAACGATTCCATTAAACTGGAAATTAAGATTGCCACCTGGACACTTTGGGCTCCTCCTGCCTCTAAGTCAACAGGCTAAGAATGGAGTTACAGTGTTGGCTGTGGTGACTGACCCTGACTACCAAGAGGAAATCAGTCTATTACTTCACAGCAGAGGTAAGGAAGAGTATGCATGGAATGCAGGAGATCCATTAGAGAGTCTCTTAGTATTACCATGCTCTGTGATTAATGTCAACGGAGAACTACAACAGCCCAATCCAGGCAGGACTACAAATAGCCCAGAACCTTCAGCAATGAAGATTTGGGTCACTCCACCAGGAAAACAAAACAAAACATGACCTGCTGAGATGCTTACTGAAGACAAAGGAAATATAGAATGGATAGAATAGAAGAAGGTAGCATCAATACTGCTATGACCACGTGACCAGCTACAGAAATGAGGATTGTAATTGCCATGAGAATTTCCTCCTTCTTTTGTTAAAAACATGTTTGTCCCTGTGTACACTTGGACTAAGAAAATATCTTCATTTTATTTCCTTTCTCCTTTACCCTGTGACATAAGATTGATTGACTTCACATCAGCATTTAAGTATTGTTAACTTTATGTGACAGTAGTTGGGTTGGGGATTGGTGCTTTTCTGGTTGTAAGAAGGATAGTTGTATTATGTTAGGCATAATTATGACCTTATTATTGTCTTTATTTGAAGATTATATATGATCTCAGGAGATGTGTATGGGTTCAAGTTGACAACTGGTGGACCTGTGATGGTTAATACTGACTGTCAATTTGACTGGATTGAAGGATGCAAAGTATTTATCCTGGGTATGTCTACGAGGGTGTTGCCAAAGGACACTAACATTTGAGTCCGTGGCCTGGGAAAGGCAGACCCACCCTTCATTTGGGTGGGCACAATCTAATTGGCTGCTAGCGAGGCTATCATATAAGTAGGCAGAAAATTTTGAAAAGCAAGGCTGGCCTAGCCTCCCAGCCTACATCTTTTTCTCATGCTGGATGCTTTCTTCCCTCAAACACTGGACTCGTAGTTCTTCAGTTTTGACACTCGGACTGGCTCTCCTTGCTCCTCAAGCTTTCAGACAGCTTATTGGGGGAGCTTGTGATCATGTAAGTTAATACTTAATAAACTCCAACATATCCATATCTAGATAAATAGATAGACAGACAGACAGACAGACAGACAGACAGATAGATAGATAGATAGATAGATAGATAGATAGATAGATAGATAGATAGATAGATCGATCTTATTAGTTCTGTTCCCCTAGGGAGCCCTGACTAATACAATATATCCATCCTATTAGTTCTTTCCCTCTAGAGAATGCTAACTAATACAGTTTTCTTATCTATATGATCTACATGTAGGGGTAACAATACCCTCTACCTCCTGGGGTTGATGTGAAGACAAAATGAATTTTTACATGAGAAACACTTAGAGCAGTGACTGGCATGTGTGCCTATGTGTTAGCCATCAGTTACAGTTTATCCATATAGACAGAAGCCTCAGTTTATGGCTATGAAGATAGAAAGTTTTACATTTTAATTTTATGTATACCTAGTATATTAGTTCATTTTCACACTGCTGATAAAGATATGTGTAAGACTGAGTAATTTATAAAGAAAAAGAGGTTTAATGGACTCACAGTTTCACACAGTGGAGAGGCCTCACAATCATGGTGGGTGGTGAATGGCACGTCTTCCATTGACAGCAGGCAAGCGAGAGAATGAGAACCAAACAAAGGACTTTCCCCTTATAAAACCATTAGCTCTTGTGAGACTTATTCACTACCAATAGAACAGTATGGGGGAAACCACCCTGCGGTTCAATGATCTCCCACCAGGTCCCTCTCATAACTTGTGGGGATTATGGGAGCTACAATTCAAGATGAGATTTGGATGGGGACACAGCCAAACCATATCAACTAGGAAAGAGAAGTTTGCTGGAAGTAAGAAGGGAGAATGAGACAGGAAAGGAAATGTCAAAGCTGGAGGACCTCCTTCACGATTCAGGTCCATGAACCTGGTTGGGCACCCAGTGGGGAAAAAAGATGGAGTGGAAGCTGATGAGGACTTAGTGAAATGCTGGGCACAAGCAAAGCTGCTTTGGGGGCCCAGTGGCAAAGTGGAATATAGAGATGTGAAGACTCTTTGACTCGAGGAGTATGACCCAGCTCCCTCCTGGCAGCAGCTAGGGGTGGGCCTGACACAAACAGTGGTGGTATTAGCAGTACAAGAGGAAGGAGAATTTTCCTAATACCTGAGCAGGCACTGGCCAAGGAAAGGGGAGCAGAAGCAGAAGCCAAATTGCAGAGTGATGCTTTCTGGTGGCTGTGGCCAATGGGCAGCTTGGGAGCTACCAGAGATGCTGCGTGACTCACGGAAGGAGCATTGGGCTTCAGCCCTGCTGCTGGGCAGGGGAAGGTTATGGAGGTGGTAGACATTTGGGCTGCAATTGTGGATGTGGAGACACGACACACAAAAGTGCACTGATATCAGCATCCCTGACACAGCATAGGTGTCCTGAGAAAACAGGAAGGCCAGGAAAATTTTGCATGAGGAGGGGTGAAACTCTGATTAATCCTGAATCATAAAAAATAAAATTGATCAGGATCACGTACTCTGGGTCCCTGAGGTTGTGCTGTCTATATGAGAGAGAGTTTCATTCATTTGGGGTTGAGGGGAAACCAAGAAAGATATAACATTTTGTTTCCGTAATCCAAGTTGACACACTAAACATTTTCAAGCTTTTCAAGAAAAGTTGGAATTCAGCAAGGGCATTTTGACAGCACTGAAATTTATGTCTGGCTAGAGTGAGATAGTACTCTGCATTTTTAAACAGTTTTGGTCAGAGGAGAAAAATGTAAAATTGGTCCCTAGCTAATGAGGCCCTGATCTTCCTTTTATGGCTCTCTAGTATGCAATTAAGGTTAGCTTCATGTAAACTGCCAGTGCGCTCAGACTTTTAGCAGCCTTATGTATGTCAGGAAGGAAAATTAATAGTCCCCTGTTTGTGCTTTATACGGGGAAATTATTGAGATAAACAGCTTGGGCCTGGCAGGTGTGACTTCTTTCAGCTTAACGTGATGGATTTGCCAGTGGAAGCTAGAGCTGATAGCACCAAACTGTTGATGGAGGAAAAACATGGTAAAGATTCTGACAGTTATATAAGCACCTGAGCCCGGTATGGTCTGACTTGTAACTGTGAGATTCTCAGACTTTCAGTGTCTGTGTATGGAAGAAACTAGAAGGCAGAGATAGAGGAGACTCACTGTGCAGAAATAGGTCAAATCCTAGCGCTCTGGAGGAAGTTAGAGATAAGGAAGTGAGGCCTAGAGCTGCCCAGCTATTCAGAATTGGACCCATGGTCTCCAGACCCAGTGCTGTTTCCACTGTTCTAAACTACTTCCAACCACCTTGCTGTATCATGCATTGATGAATTCAGTCTTGGAGACCTGGGTTTTGTCCCTGGTTTGGCCAACATTCCCTTGCTCTGGCCACCCCTTCTATTACCTCCACTAAAATCCATATTTTTCACCACCCCTGGAGTTCCCTAAAATGCAAATCTGAGCATGCCTCACACCCTGTCCCTTATTTAAAACGCTCTGATGGCCCTTTCTGCTATCAGAATAAAGTTTTCAGTATGGCTTAAAAGGACCTTCCCAAGCCTGGTCTGTGCTTACTTCTCCATCTTCATAATCTCCAATTCCCTCCCACCCAAACTGTATGCTCTGGTCATTCTGAGCTATTTGCTCTTTTCCTAAATGTAGGATAACCAGATAAAATACAGGATCCAGCTTAACTGTAACTTTCAGAGAGCCAATGGATAACTTTTAGTATAAGTATATACCATGAAATTTTTGCATCACATTTATCCTATAGCATTATTTGGGATAAAATTAAATAAATTTACATTAGTCAAATTTAAATTTTTAAAGTATATATATATATATATATAGAGAGAGAGAGAGAGAGAGAGAGAGAGAGTCTTGCTCTGTCACCCAGGCTGGAGTGCAGGGGCATGATCTTGACTCACTGCAATCTCCACCTCCCGGGCTCAAGTAATTCTCATGCCTCAGCCTCCCAAGTAGCTGGGATTACAGGTACACACCACCATGCTAGGCTAATTCTTTTTTTTTTTTCTGTAGAGACAGGGTTTCGCCATGTTGGCCAGGCTGGTCTCGAACTTTTGACCTAAAGCAATCTGTCTGCCTCGGCCTCCCAAAGTGCTGGGATTACAGATGTAAGCCACTGCACCCAGCTATTTTTACTGGTTAAATGTGGCATAAATCTGGCAACCTTCACATTGGGCCCCGCTTTTCCTTACCCCTGGGACTTTTTAAAATGCACCATCCTTCAGCTAAAACACCAAGCCTCTTTTTCATATCTTGGCTAACTCATTGAGTCAGAGACACTAAATCTTCATTTTCACCTTTCACAGAGTGCAGTTATTGCTGGTATGTGGCTACCAAGTCAGAAACTATATTTCCAAGCCCTTTGCATCCAAGTGGGCCCTGTGACTAGATGTCCCCAGTGGAATGTGAGTGTAAATATGCAGCCACTTCTGAGCACAGTGGTTAAGAGACAGGTATGCCTTCTCTGCCCTATTTTTTCAGCTACCAACTGGAAGTAAAGGACTTCAAGGTCCTAGGAGATGATGGAGCTACAAGATGGGTGGAGCCTGGATCCCCAAATCACTGTGAGGAAGCCTACTCACAAACCAAACACATTGGCAGTTCCATGAATGAGAAGTAAACTTCAGTCATGTCAGTGAAATGTGGGAATGTGAGGGTTTGCTTGTTACAGCAGCTGACATTACCTTAGCTAATATACCCATTCTTTGGGTCTGAGTTTTGGTATCCCTTCCTCATAGAGGGCATCCCAAACTGGGTTAGTAGTTCCTCTTATGTGCTCTCAAACACTCCCATTTTTACTCCTCCAGTAACACCCACCATACTGTATTGTGATCAGCTCTTTGCTCATCTATTTACTTTTCCTGCAGGACAAAATATTTCTTGGAGGTTGGTATCATGATTGTCTTGACCATGGTTATATCTGCAAAGCATAGTACTGATTAATTAATTAATTAATGAATTAGTGGGGTCTTTCCAATTCTTTGAGTCTGTTTCCTTATCTTTAAAATTGAGAGGACAGACAAAATAATCTGTAAGATATCTCCCAAATCTATGATTCAGGAGTCCATAAACATAACTGAAGTGGATACCTATTGTTTTGTCTTCCCAGAAACCCCCTTTCCTTGAGGGAATACTTATTCCATTCCATGTGGTTCTGATGACCTTGAAATCATTGCAATTCATGCACCCCACACTGTCCCCACCTTTTAACACCACAAAGGTGGGCAGGTTACCCAGGCTGGACTATAGGGTTCCACCTTCTTTCAGCAGTGATTGGTCAGGGACAGAACTCAATCCACATTTTTCCCTGAATTTATACACACACACACACACACATACACACATATATATATAAAATCAGGGAAAAAAAATTTGGATTGGGGCCTGTCCCTGACCAATCACTGTTGAAGGAAGGCAGAACCCTATGTACATATATAAATTAAATATATGTCTAATTTATATATACATACGTATATGTATATATGTATGTATATACATATATATACAAAACAGACTTCAGTTTAGCCTTTATTTTAAGGTTTGTGTATAGTGTAAGGTAAGAGTTGAGTTTCTCTTCTACATATACACTTATGCAGCTGTGATACATCAGGTGCTACAGTGGTAACCAGAGGGGCCACTGGGCCAAAGAAAAATATTTTTTTTTAAATGGTGGTTATTGAAATGATAGAGATATGGGCATATTTAAATGACTGTGGAAAGGATTCAGTAGAGGCAGGGAAGCTGAACCC
Organism: Cheracebus regulus; assembly: GCA_963574635.1. Taxonomy (NCBI): domain Eukaryota; kingdom Metazoa; phylum Chordata; class Mammalia; order Primates; family Pitheciidae; genus Cheracebus; species Cheracebus regulus. Next base: position 3,839 of record CAUYQU010087662.1, on the reverse strand, counting down.
ATAGGTGACCAACACATATGGCTCCTGAGGATGGAGGAAGGGCGAGGACACAGAACATAGGAAGGAAGTCACCTCCTCATGCAAGTGTGAAGAAAGAGTGGAAGATTTGCAACGGTCACTGTAAAAAATGGAAGAATGAACTGATCCCTTTGTGGTTGTTAACTATGAATTCACAATGATGTTCCTCTGCCTTGTTGTGTTGTTTTTTTGTTTGTTTTGTTTTTCTAGCAGTACACATGGTCACTTGAATTTGAAATCAAATGTTTGGATTCATCCAGGTTCTAAGTGAGATGAAAAGTAGAGGAGCAGGGGATCTCAAGATGGCTGAATAAGAAGGAGATCCAGAAAACAGCTCCCAGGGAGAGAGACACAGAAGCCAAGTGGTCTCCACAATTCCAAACGAGGTACCAGGTTCATTTTGTGGGTCTGGTTGGACAGTGGGTATAAACCAAATAGGGCAAGTTGAGACAAGGTGGGGCACTGCCCCACCCAGGCGGTGCGTGCAACTGACTGGAGGACCAAGGGATCTGCCACTCTGAGACTTCGGTTCAGATACAGCACTCCACCCAAGCCCTCTACAACCCAGAGAACAGGAGATCTTCACCAGGCTGAAAAGCCTCAGCAAGCTGCCTGAACGGGGCAGAACAGCAACTTTGGCCAGTGCAGGGGCTGTCAGCATAGATCTAGGCAGAAGCACTGGCTGATGCAAAAGCCAGAAAGCCAGCTGGACAGAGCCACCTGCCCCCAGAAAGAAAGGGAACTGAAAACAGGGAAAGAGCCCATATGGCTGGACGGGTTCCCCCGACCTCTGCACAAAGCCCAGCAGGCTAAAAAAGTCTCACTCCAGAGTTTTGCACCCAGAACATCAGTCAGAGAGAAACCAGGAATGATTGAGCTCTGTGGGGGCCGGGGGGGTGGGGGGTGGAGGAAGAGGAGCAGCCATTGCAGAAGCCGGCCTAATTTTCCTGAGTAAATAAAAGATGCAGGAGCTCCACTGAATGCATGGCAGCCCAGCAGCACCTCTGCAGGCAGACAAAGGAAAGGCTACCTCCCCAAGCAGCTACCTGAGATCAAAGCTATATAAATCCAAGGAGACGGGAAGAAACCAGTGCAAGAAGAATGAAACCATCAAAAACCAGAATGCCTCTCCCCCACCATAAGATCACAACTCCTCACCAGCAAGGGAACAAAGCTGGACAGAGAACGAATTTGATGAATTGACAGAAGCAGGCTTCAGAAGGTGGGTAATAACAAACTTCTCTGAGTTAAAGGAAGATGTTCTAACCCAATGCAAAGAAACTAAAAACCTTGAAAAAAGGTTAGAAGAAATGCTAACTAGAATAACCAGCTTAGAGAAGAATATAAACAACTTGATGGAGCTGAAAAGCACAGCACAAGAACTTCGAGAAGCATACACAAGTTTCAATAGTCAAATAATCAACCAGAAAAAGGATATCAGAGATTGAAGGTCAACTCAATGAAATAAAACTAGAAGGCAAGAAAAGAGAATAAAGAGTGAAAAGAAATGAACAAAAAACTTCAAGAAATATGGAATTATGTGAAAAGACCTAATCTACACTTGATTGGTATACTGGAAGATGATGGGGAGGTATGAATCCAAGCTGGAAAACACTCTTCAGGATATTATCCAGGAGAACATCCCTAACCTAGCAAGGCAGGCCAACATTCAATACAGGAAATACAGAGAACATCACAATGATACTCCTCTAGAAGAGCAATTCCAAGGCACATAATCATTAGATTCACCAGCTTTGAAATGAAGGAAACAATACTAAGAGAAGCCAGAGAGAAAGGTCAGATCACCCACAAAAGGAAGCACATCAGACTCACAGCAGATCTCCCGGCAGAAATTCTACAAGCCAGAAGAGAGTAGGGGCCAATATTCAACATACTTAAAGAAAAGAACTTTCAACCCAGAATTTCATATCCAGCCAAACTAAGATAAGTGATGGAGAAACAAAATCCTTTACAGACAAGCAATTGCTGAGAAATTTTGTCACTACCAGACCTGCCCTACAAGAGTTCCTGAAGGAAGCACTAAACATAGAAAGGAAAAACCAGTACCAGCCACTGGAAAAAAAGAACCAAATGGTAAAGACCAATGACACAATGAAGAAATTATGCCAACCAAAGGGCAAAACAACCAACCAGTAATAAAATGGCAGGATTAAATTCACACATAACAATATTAACATTAAATGTAAACAGACTAAATGCCCAGTCAAAAGACACAGACTGGCAAATTGGATAAAAAGCCAAGAATCATCGGTGTGCTGTATTCAGGAGACCCACTGCACGTGCAAAGACACAAATAGACTCAAAATACAGGGATGGAAGAAGATTTACCAAGCAAATGGAGAGCAAAAAAAAAAAAAAAAGCAGGGGTGGCAATCCTAGTCTCTGATAAAATGGACTTTAACAAAAATCAAAAGAGACAGAGAAGAGCATTACATAATGGTAAAAAGGATCAATACAACAAGAAGATCTAACTATGCTAAATATATATACACTCAATACAGGAGCACCCAGATACATAAAGCAAGTCCTTAATGACCTACAAGGAGACTTATACTCCCACACAATAATAGTGGGAGACTTTAACATTCCACTGTCAATATTGGACAGATCGATGAGACAGAATATCAACAAGGAAATCCAGGACTTGAACACAGATCTGGACTAAGCAAACTTAATAGACATTTACAGAACTCTCAACCCCAAATACACAGAATATACATTCTTCTCAGCATCACATTGCACTTACTTTAAAATCAACCACATAATTGGAAGTAAATCACTCCTCGGCAAATGCAAAAGAATGGAAATCATAACAAAAAGTCTCAGACCACAGTGCAATCAAATCAGAACTCAAGATTAAGAAACTAACTCAAAACCACACAACTTCATGGAAAATGAACAACTGGCTCCTGAATGTCAACTGGATAAACAATAAAATGAAGGCAGAAATAAAGATGTTCTTCGAAACCAAAGGGAACAAAGACACAACATACCAGATTCTCTGGGACACTCAAAGCAGTGTCTAGAGGGAAATTCATAGCAATAAATGCCCACATGAGGAGCAAGGAAAGGTCTAAAATTGACACCCTATCATCAAAATTGAAAGAGTTAGAGGAGCAAGATCAAAAAAAAACTCAAAAGTTAGCAGAAGACAAGAAATAACTAAGATCAGAGCAGAACTGAAGGAGATAGAGACACAAAAAATCCTTCAAAAAATCAACAAACCCAGGAGCTGGTTTTTTGAAAAGATCAACAAAATAGATAGACTGCTAGCCAGACTAATAAAAAAAGAAAAGAGAGAGAATCAAATAGATGCAATAAAAAAATGATAAAGGAGACATCACCACCAATTGACAGAAATACAAAATATCATCAGAGATTACTACAAACAACTCTATGCACACAAACCAGTAAATCCGGAAGAAATGGATAAATTCCTGGACACTTGCACTCTCCCAAGACAAAACCAGGAAGAAATTGAAACCCTGAATAGAACAATTACAAGAGCTGAAGTTGAGGCAGCAAATAGCCTACCAACTAAAAAAAGCCCAGGTCCAGACAGGTTTACAGCCAAATTCTACCAGACGTACAAAGAGGAGCTGGTACCATTCCTTCTGAAACTATTCCAAACAATACAAACAGAGGAAATCCTTTCCAACTCATTTTATGAGACCAACATCATCCTAATACCAAAACTGGGCAGAGACACAACAAAAAAAGAAAACTTCAGGCCAATATCCATGATTTGATGCAAAAATCTTCAATAAAATACTGGCAAACAGAATGCAACAGCACATCAA
>CAUYQU010087660.1:0-26156 GCA_963574635.1 Cheracebus regulus | reverse complement strand
CCTGTGAAATGCTATGCAATTGCTGGGGAGTGATTTACTTCCAGTTATGTGGTCACTTTTAAAATAGGTATAATGTGATACTGAGAAAAATGTATGTTTTGTGGATTTGTGGGAGGAGAGTTCTGTAAATATTTGTTAAGTGTAGTTGTTCCAGGTCTGAGTTCAAGTCCTGGATATCCTTGTTGATTTTCTATCTCATTCATCTATGTAATATTGACAGTATAGTGTTAAAGTCTCCCACTATTACTTTATCTGTAAAATGGAAACAGTGATGTGATAGTTTAAATATTACAGTGAAAAGAGAGGTATATGAAAAGCACCCTGCCAGGCACAGTGGCTCACACCGGTAATCCCAGCACTTTGGGAGGCCAAGGTGGGCAGATCATGAGGCCAGGAGTTCAAGACCAGCCTAGTAAATATGGTGAAACCCCCGTCTCTCTAAAAATGCAAAAATTAGCCAGATGTGGTGACATGCGCCTGGAATCCCAGCTACTTGGGAGACTGGGGCAGGAGAATCACTTGAACCAGGAAGCAGAGGTTGCAGTGAACTGAGATTGTGCCACTGTACTCCAGCCTGGGCAACACAGCAAGACTTCATCTCAAAAAAAAAAAAAGAAAAGAAAAGCACCCTCTTTGAAGGTCCATGCGCCAGGTACATGTCATCCAACACTTTCACCCTACACCAGTAGAGTGTACTAAAAAGACCCCCAAGATCTGTCCTAAGACAAAAACTGTGATTCTGTTTAAGTCTTTTAATCAAATTAATGCATCTACAATCCCTCACCAGAGCATTTACTTTTGTAAATATAAGAAAAACTCATTTATATACAGCTGTTATATAACATTAATGCCCCATTTTGTATAAGGTTTTATTCTTTTATACTTTCAAACACCTTGAAACACATATCAAGGCAGTTTTTTTTCTTAGATGAAATGCATAAAATTTAGTCTGGCAGAGTTTCATTTCGATTTGCTCAGGTTGTCTGCTTCCTTCATTTACGAAGCAGGTATGGGGTCTACACACTACAGTACAGTGTTTAAAAGGACAGAATGCCAAGAATTGGTGCAAACATTTTGTAAAGCTTTTCAATAACATGTATCAAAAGCCTTAAATTACTATAGAAAGTTAATCCTGAGTAAAGAAAATATGAAATTATAAATATGAAAAGGCTTTATATACCAAGATGTCCAACACGGGATTATTTAAATTAGTTAAAACATTGGCGGAATCTAAATCATCCAAAATTGGAAACTAGATACGTAAATCAGGATAAATTCCAATTATGTTATTTTATGGTATATATGAAAACTCAATGATATGGTATATAATTTGGAAACACATTCTGCTAAAAATAAGAGGAAAATCTGATCAATAGTGGATGGAACAAGGAAAGGTTTGTTCTTCTTGCCTAATAAGAGGCCAGGGGATGGGTGGTTGATGCTTTTTTCATGCAGCTGCTCTGTGATAACGTCAGAACACGGGCTCTTTTGGATGATTCATGCTGTCCCTGACAGCTCTGTATGTTCATTGCCTCATGGTAACAAGATGATTGCTGTGGCTTCCAGTATCACATCTTTCTCAGGACAGGGAGAAGGGGAAATGGTATTATCAGAGATGGCTCCTCTTGCACCTATCTCTTTCATCAGGAAGTGAAATACCTTTCCAAGGCATTCCCCCATCAGACTTCCCTTTGTGTCCCACGGTCCAGAGCTGCTTCCTTGGACACCACTAGCTTTCACAGAGGTTGAGCAGTGAATTCAGCTTTCTACTTCTAGGGCAGAGGCAGTAAAGGCAGAAAGCAGTAGTATGCAAGGGAGAGACTGAGTCAGGGGGAAGAGAGGAAACAGAACGTGAAAGAGCACAGAGCAGCTATCCTGAAATGTGGCAGCGTGCTGTGGAGGCTTTACAGTCCTGTCCCCGCAGCACGGTCTGCGTTTGTTTCCTTCCAGGGTTGAGTGCAGAAGGTCAGGCTGCCTTGGGGAATGAAGGCTGAGCCCTGAAGCTGATGGAAGGATGCTTTTGGTGCCAAGAAAGCTCTTAATTTTTACAACACTTTCAGTTCTGTATTTCACTGTGTTGAAGCTCTCCAATTTGTGATATATCCTGGAAACGGGATGTGGTATAGCATGGAACATACGACTAGGATTAGAGTCTGACAGATTTGGTATTAAATCCTATCTCAGCCACTTACCTGTTATATGACCCTGGGCTAGGTGTGTAACTTCCCTCATCTTTGATTTCCTCATCTCCAAAATGGAAAGATGTCAGTGACAACAACAACAATTTTTATTATTGTATTAGCAGCAGTAGTAGCAGGATATTAAAAATTGCCTTACTCTTTTGTTCTCAGAATAAATATGATCAAGAATGCAAAGTACATACATGGCTACATATTACAAGTCAGTTGGTCTTATTTGAAACAGGTATGAATGTATCAGATGTCAAAGAAAAGTAAAACCGTCTAGGAAGAAAAATAATATTGACAAATAATACAAATATTAGGAAATAATGAACTCTGTTGAGACTATATTGTGTATCAGGAAGTGCTTGATTGGTGTTACCTTACTGAATTCCCACAATTGATGTGGTGGGACATTAGGGAGGATCAGTTAGGTTACGCTTCAGTAACAAAAACCTCCCGTGGCTTACAAGTTTCTCACTCATGCAAAGTTACTCTCTAGGTCTGAGCCTTTTGCAGCAGCACTGCAAGCTGCTTGGATCAGCTAGCATCCTCTTATCAGCACATCCAACCATACCACTGAGGCAGGGGGTATTAACCACGTTTCTAACTCTGACGACTTGATGTTTTTTAACAACTGCCCTGTATACATATGCTAGAGACGCCTTGTGCTAACAACCCGATAATATGCCTCGGCCACCTTGCCTAGGTCTCCTGCTTCCCTCATCACCCTGTCGCCAGTCTTAGTCCATTAGCGCTGCTACAACAAAATACCACAAATGGGGTGGCTTATCAACATCAGAAATTTATGTCTCACCATGCTGGAGGCTGAAAATCCAAGATTAGGGTGCTGGCATAATCAGGTTCTGGTCAGAGATTGCTTCCTGGTTTACAGATGGCTGTGTTCTTGCTGTGACCTCACATGGCAGAAGGAACTGAAGGGTCTCTCTAGGGTCTTTCTTTAAAAGGACACAAATCCATTCATAAACGCTCGACCCTCATGACTGAATCACCCCCGAAGCCTCCCCTCATAATACCATCACTCTAGGGGTTAAGATATCAACATATGAATTTGAGGGGGCTACAAACATTCAGACCATTGCACCCTCCCACCACTCACCTCTGGAGTCCTCCTTCTCCCTTAGGGGGTGAGTTCAAATACAAACCCATCAATCTTGAGTCCACACCCTAAAGCACTTCTTTTATCAGGCGTCCACTCTGGGCCACTGCACACTTATCCTAATCACCCAAGGCCAGATACTGGACAACTAGGGACGACCCCTGTGCCCCAGAGCCTGCCAAAATCATTCAAATAGCTAAGCCTAACCCCGCCTCCCCTTTCCTTCCCGCCCAGTTCCTTCCCTCCCTGTGCCTTGGGACCTACCCCAGTGCTTCCCATGTGCCCCCTGTGGCATGGGGTTCCCCTCCTCCTGGGACCTGGGAGTGATAAGCTATCTTTTCTATGGCCATGGTTTCCTGATGCATTGGCCTTAGCACACCTGAAATCATCTATTTATACACTATATTTTGAAAACACAGGGGAAGAAAGAAAAAACCATGGAGAATCAGCCTTCATATGCTTCCACCTAAACACACAAGCGCATGCTCGTCTGCACTGTGAAGGAAAAGTTCAGACTTCCCTGTGTGTATGCAGAAACCAAGAGAAGGGGAAATCTGGGTTATCTACCACTGGTGGAGTCATAAAAAGTGAAGTGAGGGAGGTGGCCATGGGTGTACGTCTGACGCAGGGCCCATAGAAGCCCACATTTGATCCAGTGGGCAAGCTGGCCCTGCAGTGGTCACTTAGCCATTGTATTAGCTTCACCAAAGTTTACCTGGGTCCCAAGAAAGCCCACCAAATCCATGAATTCTCTGTGACCTACTTTAACACATTTCATCAAACTTTTAAAAATAAAAATTTTGAGCTGCCTTTCCCTTTTTAAATTCCTAGGAACCTAATAGTCTTCCATAAGGTTTAAAAAATAATTGCCAGCTGGCCTGCACTACCTCCGTTCTCTCCTTTGGTGTTCTGCAGTGATTTTCCTACCCTGGATATTCTGAAACGCTCCACTTCTCCGCGCCGCCTTTCCTCATTGACTATTATTACCTTAAGTATTCTTTTTGCTATTACCCTTTGTCACCAAGCCTGGCTCATAAGACAGACCAAGCCTTCCTTCCTTCTCTGTAATTTCATATTTGCTCTTTTCCCCTGTTAAGAAGCCAGTCCACCTTTTCCCTTTGTCATCACTTTTTTTCTTTCTGACATACCTTCAAAATGTTATTTTTCTCTCCGTGACTTTTTCCTTTTTACTAATAGCATCTATTTTATGGACCCACCTTTACCAAGTTTATCCTCCCCTGTCTTGCTTCCTTCTCTGCCACAGTAATTTCTCATGAATATCTTTTCTGTTACCCATTTTTCATTTTTATATCTTTTAAAGCATCACCCCTGTCTCCACTTATATTTCTATGAGAAATTATAATAGCATTAAGTCATTAAAATCTGTATCACTTAGCTGTGTCATTTTACTGCCACCCTGCCAGAGACCTTCCAAAATCACAATATAACAGAAAATTACTCTCACGCATACAGTGAAAAAAGCAGGAGGAAAGTGACAAGAAGAGAAAATGGAGACTGACCGTAAAACTGAATTCATTCCAGAGGGCCTGCACAAAGCAAACAGAAGAATGGAACTGTCAGTCAGTGAATTCCTTTAACGGGCATAGACGGTCAATACAAATTATTCTGCATAAAAAGTGGAAGGGAAAAAGAGAGGAAAAGGAAGGGAGAGCAGATACTTTTCCACTTTCCATTCCTTTTCCCTTCTGACACTTTTTTCTTTTGAGATGATTTTCCTGACTGTATCCCCAGGATTATTCTGGTATTTAAGGAATATATACTGTGCATTTACTGTGTGCTGGGCACAAATGAGACATAGTATCCATTTGCATGGACCCTGGAGACCCCAGCTGAGGTCTTGGCTCCAGCTCCTCGAGGTTATATGTGCAGTGAGGTTCAGAATTATGTTCAGCTGAAATTTCCAAAAATGATTTTTTCTAGGAAAGCTGTCAGACTGATAGGAGAACTGCATCTCTCAGTGGTCTCCAGGTGCTTCCCTTTGTAGAAAACCAGGAGTCTGAGTTGGTGGGATGGGCCATATGGCTTCCCGGTCCATCAGGCTCTTCCCACAGCCTAGCCAGGCCAACCACTGGACAAAATCTCACAGTGCTCCTTCAACAGGGGAAGGAGGATTGTTCAACTCACATTTGTGGGGTTTCCAGAGCAGTTTTTGAGAAAATGATGGGAGGAAAATAGAGAGGCTTGCAGAGTAGCACCTGCAGTCTATGTAAAATATGCTAAGAAAGGAAGTAGTGGAGGAAGATGACTTTAGTCGTGGTCATTTCCTTGAAAGACTAAAACTGGATTCAAAATATGCATAATTATGTCTAGCTTCTAGATTGTGTTTCCTTGTACAGAATATACAAAGATTTGATTACCTGGAGCTTGAGAATTTATCTAGGTTACGTTTAAATTCTTTGTGACCTTAAGCAAGTCATTCATCTCCCTTAGAAATGTTTTTCTCATCTAAAGAAATAGATAGTGAGATGACATGTGAGGACTCTTGAAAAGTAATTATTTTATTCATAGATGGGAAGGGGAACTAGTGGCTGATATCTTTGGGTAGGGCTGATGTATTCAACTCACTGGCCACCCTCCATTAAGATTGTCTGGTGCTCATATTGTACAGGGTGTTAAATATATTTGATATCATCCCTGCCTCTGATTATTGTATATAGCTCCCTGAGCAGGGTGAACTATCCAGGTAGTTACGTAGGTAACTGTGTCTAACCTTAGAGACAAGGATTTTGGCAGGGAAAACTGTTTCAATAAAACTTCTTACATAATTGTCATAGTAGGGCTGATTTCTGGCTGGAAGTGCAACATATAACATCATAGAATTAATCATTAGTGCGTATCATCTCTGCAAGTCACTTGGATTTCAGAATCAAAGCGAGACAGCCCACAGAACAGGAATTTGTTTGGAATGAATAGATGGAGTTCAGTCCAAAGCTAAGGGATATGCTCTCCAGAGGATGGAGTCTCGAGCCCTCTACTCTGACATCTTGGTGGTGGAAGAATTGAATTATGTACTAAATTAGAGCCCCTTGTATGCCTCATGGAATATGATGATAGGTTCATAGATAGAGCTCACATAAAAGTTACCATGTGCCCTGAGCAACCAAAACATCCTGAGTAAAAGTCAACAACCAGCTAAACAATATTGTGAATTTTAGCCTTTCTCACAAGAGAACAGATATGATTTTTTATCCCTCCCCTGAGGCCACCCAGAGCAGAAAATTTACCTGCGAGGGCCTTTCCCTGACTTGGCCTTTAACTCTGGTGCTATCAAGGTTTGCTTTGTGAAGAAATTGCTTAGAAGGTTCATGAGCCATGCTCCTCAGGCTGAATAGCCACTATAGAGAAAAGAGGTAGGTTTTGCCCTAAACGGAGGAAAACATCTTGCTTTCAAGTTGACATTAAACTGCAAATTGTTCCGAGAAGCTTGAAGGCAGGTGCTTCTAGATACCCACCGGCATGCTAAGTGGCTGACAGAGAACTCCTCTAAGACACAGTTAACTCCTCCAAGCCCAGAATGATCTTGATCTTGACTGGATGAAGGAGAGTTTTGCAGCCCTGACATAGAATTGTGCCTTCCATATATTCTTCTATTCTCACTCCCAACCAAGTGAAGGGATTTCAGGAGCCTAGAAACAAACCTCCCTTAAAATATCTAACTCAAGTTGGTGTTACTGTTATCTGCCTACATGAGCACAAAAAGCTACAGATACAAAAATCCCCATGGAATAGTATTTTAGAAATAGAGATTTGAGCACAATATTCAATTGCTAAAAATTAGATCAATCAAATTGCCTTAGCTAACGGCCACAAAGGACCTGATCAAATCAACTATTTATTTATTTGTTAGATAATCCATTCATTCATTAGACAAGTACTTATTGAGCACCTGCTATATCCCAGATACTCACTAAGTCCTTGGGATATGTCAGTGAATGTAACACACAACAAACATAGCAATAAACACAACAAACATTACATTTTGCAGTATGGTAAAAAGTATTAAGGGCTGTGGAAGAAAGAAAAAGTAAAGCAAGATAATAAGATTAGGAGGGCAGGCTGCAAGATTAAATAGTGTTAAATTGAGAAGGTTAAATTGTGAATAGGAAAGTAGGTGAGATTGTTGTTTAAATTTGGCCTGGGACTCATGGTTCCAGCGTGAGATAGCCCTTTGCAGTGGACAATGTTTGTTTTTCCAGTATCTCTCTGTTCTTCTTTTGGTAATATCTCCAGAGTTCACATTGACGTTCATCTTTCTGCCATGCAGTCCATATGCTTTGGAGGAGACTAAAGAAGTTGAACCTATGACTCAGGCCCAAAGCCAATCAGCTTTACCCCGAGTCCTGCTCAGTTATGGACTCATGATGTGCCTTTGGTGCAATCAGAACAATGGGGCTGAAGATGCTATTTGGTAGAAATTTCTTAAATAGATCATCCTCATTTTCTAGCTTTTGTGTGGCAGGCTGAAATAGTCTTGGTAACTGGTTCAGGCATTTTGCAACAGTGCAGAAGCTGGCCTGAAGACTATGTCAGTTCTAAGAGGCCAATGTTTAGAAAATTCTAGAGGAACAGACCCAGATCCCAGATCAAACTATGCCTCTGCTTTGGACCCTTGGTTGCATAAGCCAATGAATCCACCTTTTTGTATAGACCACAAGAAGTTTTTTGTTACTTGAAACCAAAGCATCTTCGCTAATGAAGCAAACAAAAGGAGAGTGTGGACCAGAGGCTCACTTTTTGACTCCCTGTTCATGTGAAACATCTTATTCCAGCAATCCTACCCTAGAGTTAACCTCCCTTTATTAAAGATGCAATGTATAGACTGGATCAACATTTTTTGTGAGTCACAGAGAAACAAGTTCTTAAATCAGTAAAAGAGATACTTTCAGAAAACTAAAAATAGTAGAACATATTGAATTAGAAATGAAAGGTACAGATGTTAAGGCAGGCTCAGGAGGATCAATTCTAAGGTAATTTAGGGGAAGGAAATGACAGACTTTCAACCTCCAGCATAGTAAATTATTTCTTGATTCCATCTTAATGAAAATATTGCACATTCTCTCTTCTCTCCTGCAATATCATCAATGGATTTTTTGTCCTCTTTTTCTGCTTTTACTTTTTGCATAGATTTGGTATTTTTGTTTTTACTAAAAGTGGAGGTGTTTCTGAGAATTTCTATTGCAACAGCAGGGCTTGAACTTCAGGTCAGCTGAAAGGAAGAGTGTGTGCTGTTTCCATGGAAACCATAGCCGTATAATGTCAGGTACTAAGAGACATCAAGAATGAAGGGATAAAATCCCTGCATCATTTTAATAAACACATTCTACTTATCATTATTTAACCACAGTCTGTGTACATATGTTCTACCCCTTAATAGCTACTCTTCATAAATTTCTTTTGACCACATCTAACCTTTCTAAGTTGGTCCTGATTATGCTCCTGAGTAAATAAAGATGAAAAGAATGCCCTTCATTAAAGTATTACAAATGCCTTATTATTCTGGGAACTCATTAGACATATATATGTTTTAATTAGAAAGCAATATGATGGGGACTCACTAATAAGGGTTAACTTAAAACCCACTGACACAGACAGATAAATTAAGAATCAGGGCTTACCTTTTGTCCTTAGTTTCTCATCTTATACAACAGGCCTCATTCTGGGGTATCTGTGGGAGAAAAATAAATAAATAAATAGTTTTTACCTTAACCCCTCCTCTACTGATGCTTCTCCCCCACAGTGTATTGCAGAAGGATCATATCTGTGGGAACAAGAAAACTACCTTCAGACCTCCCAGTCTCCCAGGTAGCAAGGGGATGTAGTCAAGTGCTTTTCAACTCCGTCTGAGGGAATTCAGTGAGAAGGTTTCACAGAGGCAACTTGGGAAGTAAATGCCTGTCAACACTTCTTGCACCTTCCTTATCTTCACTGTCCCTACTTTCCCTCACCCCAGGAACCCTTTGTCAGCTGTTTCCTTCTGATCTTTCCTCCACACATCTATCAGTAATCAAGAGCAAAGGATGAGAGAAGGGAGGAAGGAAAGGAGGTAGAAAGAGTACAAGGAAGAAAGAAAGAAAAGAAAGAGGAAGGAAGTCCTGATAGCACCGTGAATCAACTTGATGGAAGAAAGATTTTTCTACTCAATCAAAGACCCTAAAAGGAACATTGGTTGGGAAGAACGATTTGTGTTCAGTACTGTGCAAAATTTCTTTATCTCCTAAATTTGGTGTAGGGGAAATTGTGCCAAATTCCAAATGAACTGAAATAATACTCTCTTAGGGCCAGTGGATAGAACTCAGAGAACAAAGCCTCTCTGTGCTGTAGCCTAAGAAATTATAAACAGTAAAGGCAAAAGAAGTCTTTTCTCCCTTCAGCAACCCATAATTGAAATAGAAGGTGGTAGAGCTTGCTAATGTCAGCAAAGTCACAGAGGCCAGGACTGACTGCCATGACCAGAGGGCCAGTGGCCTTGTGAGCCACAGGATAAGGGGGCTGGTCTGCCAGAAAGGAGCAGAGAGGAGGGGAAGCTTCATGGTAGAAAGCAGGACAGTCACAGGCACTCAGTCCTCCTGGGAACTCGCAGGGTTACCTGCACCAGAAAAACAGTGCATGGAGCTGAGGGCCAACAAGTCCACAACTGAGCAAGAAGAGCTAGGGCCTTAGACTTGGGTCTCCCTTTCTGAAGCATTTCCCTCCTGAGGTAACCCAGCAGAAACAGCAGGCCCATCACTAAATCATCACTAAATCCAAGGAAACCTAGACTGAGAAGCACAATCCCACCCTCAGGAGGTAACAGGATGCTAGCAGGAGAATTTCTTTCCCAATCAGTCAGCACACACATGCACGCACACACATGCATACACACACACGCACATGCAGGCATGCACACACACACATGCACACGCACACAGGTGCACACATGCACACACACATGCACACACACATGCACACACGCACACGTGCACACATGCATGCACACACACACGCATGTGTGCACACACACACACACACGCACGTGCAGCATTCATTTGAAACTTACTTGCCTTAGATTTTAGATTTATATATGACATAAAAATACTCAAACAGCAAAGGTCTACCTACAGCAAAATCCCTAAAGATGACCCAAAATAGTCATCTTCATCACAGTCATAATCATTATAGTCAATCTTATGAAATAGTCTCACTACTCTTAAACACTGAGCTTACATTTCATGTAATCATTAGATTCTGGATACAGTTTTCATACACAGATGCTAAGCATTCCTTTGAGTTTATGATGCTCCTATATGTTGAGCTTATCATGCTCTTGCATCTTGACATCATTTACTGCCAATCAATTCAGACATCAATAATCTAGTCCTTTCGTTTTCAATAACAGCTAATAGTTTAGAATATGTAAATGACCTTCATATGAGCTTTCCTTTCTATCCCACAGGGAGATTATTTCTAGAAAGCCAAAAATCTGACTACAGAGAATGTGGTCACCCCTCCTGGAGAAACAGAAAAGATAGTATTCCAGGAGAGATAGAGCCAGCTAGTTAATTGTAATAACACATTTTTAAACAACAAGACTTCATTAGAGTTTAATATTTCAGTGAGCCCTTTGATTTATCATATTCCCAAATCTGATCTGCCTCAGACAAAAAAGCATGGATTCAAGTATAGACTTTACTAGTTCAAGGGGGGTTCTGTGGAAGAAAAGATTTCAATATCATTGACTACAATTCCAGAAAACTTTAAATAAATATTTTACATGAAGCCAGTTGGGACACATCTCCTGGTCCCCACTGAGAATAACATGAGTAGGAGAAAATACAGTCTGTATCATGGCTTGCAGATAATTCATGAAATTTTATCCTGAAGATAATTTAGAGAGCATCCAGTCCAAGTGTGGCCTAATCTTGCTTAGGGACACATTAAGATTTGGCATCTAAATTTTAAAATGAATAAATGAAACCATTTGAATAGGCTTGCTGGGACATGCACTATAAGGTTTGCTACAGGACTTTAAAGTCTAGCTCTACCCACATCACTCATTTATTTTATTACCTGTCCAGTCTTTGAAATTATGCACTGAGCTCCTGAGAAAACCAGAAAATTGAGACCTGGAACTGTTAAGTAACTTGCTCAAGATTACAGAGTGATGGAATTAATGAAGATATATTTGTGGGCATAAGGATGGAGATGGATGAAAATAGGACTCTATCCAAATTATTTTAGTCCATGAGCCAGATAGATTTGAGGATGGGAGGTCACAGACTAAGGGAAGAAGCACTTCTCTCTCTCTCTCTACCATTCCCTCTCAAGCTTCCACAAGCTGTTTTATGCCAAAATCCTAAAGTTAATGGAAAACCAAACCAGTCTCTCACACCCAGAGTTTAGTAGAAATTCTGTTAGTGATGTGAGAGTTCTGTTTTATTTTATTTTCTCTAAAGCAGTATTTTTAAATTGCAAACGTGTTTCTTTAGTTCTGGACTGTTCTGTCACGCTGAGGTCAATGAAGGCATAACATAAAAACCTTCTTTTTAGCCATGGTCGTTATATTAGTTTTTACAACTCAGCTTTTTTCCCAAAATAGGAAATATTCTGAACCATAGATTACATTATAGATTTCCAAACTAAAGATGAAAAAACATATCTAAAAGAAATTTTATTGTAAGTACAACTTTAATGGAATTTGCACTCTGATCTCTAAAATATAAATCCAAAATTTGGCCTATCAGACTATGCTATTATTTCTTATTCTTCATAGACTTGTCTACAAACTGAAATCGGCTCTCCAATTGCTCTTTCAGGAGGTTCTCCAGGGTCAACAAAACCTGATATTACAAATAAAAAATTAATTTCAGAAATCAAATAACAAGTATTGCTGGGGTCAGGACAGAGTCTTCCTTTGGCAGTCAGGTCTATATGCAGGGCAAATGCCATGCAAAGCAGCCTCTCTGTACTGTTAATCTAGTGTGTGTGTGTGTGTGTGTGTGTGTGTGTGTGTGTGTGTGTGTGTGTGTGTGTGTGTGTGTGTTATGAGAGAGAGAGAAGGAAGAGGGAGCTTGGATTTAAAAAGAGGGAAATTTCAATTTATTTGAAAATTGTACTATCAATAAGGCACTTTTTAAAATACAATGACATTTGCAAGTTTGGAAGAGTAGAAAGAATGGACATGCAGTGCTGGAGAATGGAAAAGCAGAAGGCTTCAGATTCATCTCCAGTTTAACAATGTCAATGCTGTACCGTTTGGAGCAGTGGCTGGGCTCTCTTACCTCAGTAATCAGCTTTCTTTCAAAGAAATAACTTTTTATTTTTGCTGCTTTAGGAGATGTTTCTATCAGAAAAAAAATCCAAAATTAAAACTTAAATGAAGACTGAATCAAGCATGAAGGAAATTTTTAAGAAGAAGGAAAAAGAGTCACTGCTAAGAGCAGGTCAGCTCTTCTGCAGGGCAGCTCCCACCACTGAAGGTTCGTCAAAGCCTTCCACTTCTCAAATGATAGCATCGCCAGCACTTATTTTTAAGGAAGGGTATTCTTTATTCTCATTATAAATCATTATTAATAAAATAACAAGTGAATCTTACACTTCTTGAATCCACTTAGGGCATCCCTTATGAGCATGGTTTTTAATATGTAAAGTGACCCATAGAGGCCAAGAGTTCATTTTCTTAGTGAATGCATTGTTTAAAGAACCTCATGTTGATACATAATTGAAACCCAAATGTAAAATTATTCTTATCAAGGATTTTCATTACAACGAATCACAACTAAAACAACAAAACAAAAAAACCTATGGAAGAGAAGTGGGCGAAGGGTGGGTAGAAACAACAGTCTCCTGGGGCCTTTCCCACACGTAGGGCTGCTGCAGAAACGAGCCAGTCACTAGGGTTCTTCTGGATCTCCAGCTGGCCTGACTCCTTGACTTGAACGGCAGCCCACGGTGTGGCAAACAGAGACAAAGCAGCACGAGTTGGTATTAGGATTTGACCCAGGAGACTCACAGTATCTTGAATCACATGCCAATTTTATTTGCAGTACTTGGAGCAAGCATCAGATTCTTATCATCCCTGTCTTTGAAATGTTCAACATATTATGTGTTCTGATATCACTCTGGGTTCTTTATTCATGTTTTTCTTACAATTCAAAATTGGTGATTTTTTTAAAAAGACGTAAGGAATAGTTCGCATAGTGGTTTTGATATCAGGCACAGCAGGCTTCAGATCCTAATTTTGCCACATACTAGCTATGTGACCTTGGGAGACTAATTTCTTCTCTGAGCCTTAGCTGACTTATCTGAGAAGATAGTTGGTGATAAAAAACCATTGTTACGAGGTTTAAACGCGTAACAAAGTAGATAATGTTATTTCCCAGCATTTTCTTTTCTTTAAAAATGCCTTTTCTGCTGCTGCCGCCTCTTTAAATATTGGTGTTACCCAAGCTTCAGTCTGAGCCCTTTTCTTTTCCCCTATCCAGACTCTGGTCTCAAAGATGGTAATTCTAATGCAGCTTTACTTTGGTCACCCACTGTCTTGCCAAATTTCCTCTGTGGCACTAGTTCTTTTCCTGCCACTGGAAGACTATCTCAACTGCAGATGCTCCTTGACTTACAAGGGGGTTCCATTCTGATAAACCCATCATAAGTTGAAGATATTGTCATTTGAAAATGCATTTAGTATGCCTAACCTGCCAAACGTCATAGGATGGCTTAAACATGCCCAAGCATTTACATTAGCCTATAGTAGTGCATAACTACCTAACGCAAAGCCTATTTTATCGTTAAGTGTTGACTATCTCATGTAATTTATTGAATACTCAATGTGAAAAATGGAATGGTTATATGGATACTCAAAGTACAGCTTTTACTGAATGTGTATCGCTTTTATACCATTGAAAAGTTAAAATATCATTAAGTTGAATCAATGAAAGAGACCATTCATATTCTCTTGTTTCTCTCAGATAAAAAGTCACAAAGTCACTTACATAGAAACACCTGGTCATATCTATGATTAAAGCATCCCGTATTGTCTCGTATTCAATGCTTCAAACTCAATTTAGAGTTGCAGTTTCTTGCCTCTCTTGGCTGTGACTTGCAGCAATTTAAAAGCAAAAGAAGGCCATTGTCAGCTTTCTCTCTTTCCTCACCTGACAGTTCAGTCAGACCTAGTGGCAGGATTCCCTGGACCTGGAAGCTGTTGACTACCCACAGACACCTAGGACTTAGCATGGCCCAAACCAAACTCATGACCTGGTCCCCAGCACACGCTCTTCTTAACAGTTTTTTTCTGTTTTGTGCTACCATTTGCCAAGAGAGCAATCTAATCAATCTAAAGTCATTCTTGTCTCCTTTCTCCCCAACCATGATATTCTATCACATGTGTTGGGATCTAGTCCAACCCTGTACAAGGGTGCCCCAAGTCCCGGCGGTGATGAGGGAGTGAGAAAAGAAATAAGACAAGATCAAGAATAGAATTCAATAGCATGGGTCCAGGGGGCCAACGCACTCTCTCTGAGGTGAACCGCCTTGGCACTGAGCTCTGGGCTCCACACGCTTTTATTAGGTGCATTACCTTATTAATTGTGGGCTGTCGGGTTGGGAGGTAACAAGGAAGATGGCCGAAGGGGAGAGCATGTGTCTGTAGCATTCAATAGCAAATGTGGTTCTTCTAAGAAATGCTAACTAAGGATACTGAGTTTTTACCACCCATTGTTTATCCAGGTGCATTTGCAAAGAGGCACAGCTGATAAGGTGCCATAAGGTCTGACCACACACAATGCATCAAGGGGTTTTTATCTCCCGAGCATTTTGTACACAGAGCAATCAGAATTACTCCATATTCTGAAAACATAGGCAGAGCCTGTGGTTTTCCAGTTATCTCTGCCCGGCAAGACTTTCCCACCTCCAAAGCTCCCATCTGCAAAGACCCTCCCAAGTCTCAAGAGCAGAGGTTGCATTCCTTCCCAGAGTTCTTGCACAAGCCCTCCTTACGAGACCCTCATGCAAACCCTGTGTTGGGAAGGGATCATGGGTCGAAAGCCGTCTTTGCTGCCTTGCAACCACACGGCAGCGTTCCATGGCTATAAAGCACCCTCAGATGGTCTTTACTATAGGCCTCCTATTACTGCTTGATGTCTGCTTTTATTTTACTGCACCATAGTTTGGAGTTTTCTTAATTCAATATTTGATCCATGGCACAAATCTCAGTGTATAAAAAGCAAAGCAAGTTTGTAATTATTTAACTATAAGTAACACAGGTCTGCTCTTGGCCATCTTTTCCTACAACGTGGGTCTCCAAATACTATTTAACACAATAGGAACCTCAGTCTTCTCTAGTCTCACAGTGACCACCCTGTTCAGGCTTCTCTTGTCTCTTCTGTAGATTACCTTCATGTAATCAGAGCTGGTTGTCCACTACTTCCCATACAACTCCAAAGCAATTTCTTTTTTTTCTTTTGTTTAAATGTTTTGTTTTTTATAAAGTGATCCTTCCTACTGTTGCAAGTGATCATGCCATGCTCAAAAACAATCCGTTACTCCTTCTGCCAAAAGAACCATCGATTTATTTACCTGGCTTACAAGTCTCTTCTCTCTCCGTTCCCTGCCTTCCTCCCAACATCGTCTCTAATTGCAGCCTATCTCTCAAGAAACCTCCAAATCCCCACATTTCCTCCACCTCTCAGGCTTGCTCAGCCTCTGTGTCTTTGCACATACTGTTCCTTCTGTTTCGTGTGCTCTTTCCTTATTTCTTTACTTTGAAAACTCATTATCTCCAAAACAGACTCTCACTTCCTCACCAGCTGTATTAGTTTTTGTTCTTCTTTATGCCTAAAACACTTTCTTCAAGCACCTCTCTGATAGAAACTAGTGAAGTGTTACAATTTCCTGTTTATACTGTATCTTTCTCCTTTATTGGACAATGAGGTTCTTGATTTGGGTAACAAAAATTCAAGAAAATTTAATGAACAGATGAATGTATCCATGAACTGAACAGCTGCATATTAAGAAAGCAGAAAGAACAAACAAGTTTAAAAGGTAGAATTTTCTCTAAATATGACTTTTTGCCTAATACATAGAGGATAAGACTTTATTTAATTATGGGCTCTTTTTTTACAGAAAGAACATTCTGTTCTCAGTTCCTAATCAAAATTTTATTTTTAAATACTTCTATTTATGCTCCTTGGGTTGGAGGGTGGAGTGTTCTACATATTTTTTTCCTGGCAATTTGGAGAAAAGGGATGGAGGAATTATACAAATTGCTTTGCAAACAAATGAGCTAACTGTAACCCCACAGTGTAAGTTCCTGGAGGACAGAGACTATATTTTGTTAACTCTGTACTCCAAGCAAAGCTCCTGATTCCTTGAAGATGCTCAAATTTAAAAAAAAATAAATACAAGAAAATCATATGTCTCTAAGAATAATCTCATAAATAATAAATTCATTATAAGACTTAGAGCTCCAAAACACATAAAGCATAAAACCTAATTTTTTAAATATGTGCCTGAAAGAAATCCTAATTTTTAAAATATGTTTCTGAAAGAAATGGGTCTTAAAATTTAAAAACAATAAAATTGCTTCTTAGAAGCATAGATCAGAATAGGATAGCTGTGAACAGGCAGATCTTTTCAATTTTTCTATCTTCCAAAGGTTTCTTCCAATAGTGAATGTAAAGGAGGGTGAGAGGAGTGGGCGTGGTAGGGAGTGTGTGCAGTCTCTGGAGTATTAATATTCACATTGGAAAAGGGCAGCCCTCTGAGTATCAGAACTGTTGGGAAACAAAGGCTGTCCCTAGACTTTATGATACAGTATTCTTGTCCTTTGGGTTTGCCCATCATGTTTTGTGCAATCGTATTTTCACTAAATGGTTTCCTATAACTCCTCCCTTATGTCCCTCCATACATATTAAAACCTCCAGCAATGTGGCACTCAAGAGGTTAACATCATGGGCAAAGTAGCCTTGGTTCCTCCCTTGCGGGCATCCTGGCATTGCTAAGCTAATGTTCTACATTCTGCTAATGTGAATGACAATGGCAGAATTTCCCAATGCCCAGGAAGGAAAAGAGTATCATCAAACATTCCAACATCTCCCAATTCTCTTTCCCATTCAGTGTCTCTATTGCTGTATAAATGGCCTCATTTTTAACAGAAGTATGACAAACACAACAATAGCATCATTTTACAGAAGCACTAAAGCACATTTTAAAAATGCATTTCATTTCAAAGCCACCTAATTTAAGCCTTTTGGAATCTTCATTCTCCTTCTCTCCAGAAGCAGCCTCTGTCCCTGAATGCCACCAGGAGAGCTGAGGAATGTGGATCGCATCTGCCAGGGACAAGATGCTGCCTCCCAAGTCTTTAGTGATTCACAGGTTGTAAATGTACTTTGATTGTGCAACTGTGCTTTTACACCAGATATTTGTAAACAGGCATTTGCAACTTTCAAATGGTTAGCATTTAATATCACTCCATTTATAACATAGCCACAAAGGCCAACATCACATTTTTTAAACATAGCATTGTTGACAGGCACAATTCAGAATTTTTTCTTAGTGTTTTCTTTTATCCAAATATAAGAAGTAAACATAGTTTTGCTTATTTGTACTTTCCCTAAAATCAATTTTAAATAAATCCTTTAGTTATAAATGACTATTTTCAGACTATTTGAAATTACCCTGAAACACTTCCCATATAATGGACATATTTACTTTACAGAACATGCAGTTTTAAATCGATTTTGCATGTGATTTGGTCAAGCTGACAGCTATGAGCAAAATGCTACACAGGAGTTGCTTATGGCTATTCTTGTGACCAAATATCTACTACACACAGCCTAAGGTATCATAAGGATTATAGCTCTAACTGACAGTCTCTGTTTTTAAAATATCTCAGGGCAGAAGGACAAGCCGACCTAATCGGAAGGTCATTTGAATAGATTTTTTAGTGCAAGGCACCACTGATGCCTGGTTGACATTCCAACCCAAAGAAATTTTTTCATCTGCGATTAATGGACTTGACATCCATTTTTCCACTGCTTTTGAAAACATGTGTTTCAGGATTTATTGTTAAATACCACTGAGATCATAGGATACTAAACTCTTATGACTGTGAAAATATTGTGCCAGAGGCCATAGTTTCTACAAAGAGTTCTGAATCGTACTAGGAAGTATAAAGGTTCATGGTCTTCATCCACTGAATATCACAATTTCTCCAATATGAGAAACTTTTATTAATGGAAAATAATTGCATGAGTGAGTAATATGGTAAACCCATAATTAGGTGATGAAGTTTAAAATAAACTTTAAAAGAGGAGCAGAACAGGAAGAGAATGAGATGGAGGAAGAGCCTATATACCTTCCTCCAAGTTTCATGAATGATTGAGTTTCTACTTGCTCTGCTTCTACATAACATGCCAGTAGTCAGAAACTGCAGGGATAGAAGAGGAGTGTAAAACCCAAAGCATCCTTCTCTCATTTCACTGATTCAAATGATCTAGACTTTTGCTAGTATAGACAAGAGACATCCTCCTGGTTAATCTACCACTACCAGGACATAATATTAGTTCCTAATGTAGAGCTCTGCATGGACTTAGACAAGCTTTTCAACCTAATCACAGATTCCTTATATATAAAACTGAGATAATTATATTTAATAATACATGCCTAATAAAGTTATTAAAACAATTTAGAAAACAACACTCAAGAGCTTAGTACCTAAAAAAAATAAACTCTCAAAAGTATTAGCTATTATGTTCATCAGGGAGCTGAAATCATTAATTGCTTTTAGAAAGTGAATTAAAACTTACCTGTTCACAAGTCACATTGGACCTAAATATGATTTACCAAATCTGTCCCTTAATATAAATAACAAGTAACTGTGAGCTGGGTATATAAAAACAAATTCATTATGAAAAGAAAAAGAATTGCCAACCTCACATCGTGGTAAAAGGAAAGTGGCAATGTCAACCTTTTTGTTCATTTGCTATGCTTTTTAAGTGGAGTAGATGTTCTGGATGAAGCCTAAATACTAGTTAACAGTGACAGCAAGGAAGTACAACGAACCAATACATGAAGCTGAATTCAGGTGATTGTTTTATTGTAAAGGGAAATCAGCTGTTACTAAATTAAACCATCATGTCTGAGTTACAGGTGTCACTGCATGCATGTGTCGACTGAGTCTCTGCTAAGAAATGAAATGTGAAATTTAAGCATAATTTTGGAACAACACACATACTTTTGTTTATGTGCACATTTTTATGCTTCCAGGAAAGCATAACATCTTACTTAGATCGTATAAATGATTAGTATCAAAATTAGACATGTAAACACAATGTGGGCTTATTAATTGTTCATTATTCCTGCCTGTTGCCGAATTAGCCTGTGACCAGGTTCTGGCTGCGGCGTATATCACATGCACACTACATTAGTCCTTCCCTCCACTTCTGTCCTGGGATGAGGGAGTCCAGAATGGGCACCATTAGCAATTCCTAATGGAGGCTCTAATTCCTACTTAGAGGCAAACAGTAAGAGATTAAATCAATTCAATCTAAAAACATACAGTGGCAATGCCATTTCACAAGGGATGCTGTTTAAACAGTTAACTCAGAGTGAACTCTTCCTGTTCCTTGATTGGGAAGTGTTTCAGATCTTAATTACTGTGTTCTGTGAGTCTGTGACAGATCGTCCCTTTTTTACAAGCTTCTTGCCAGGATAAAGCTGGCTTTTTTTTTCTTTTAAGAAGACTACACTTAATTAGTGCTAGCGTAATTAACTCTTTGTGAGTTTGATCTCATTTCACCATTAAATTTTGGTTCTAGCTGGAATTATCTGCTTCCATTGTCTTTGTAGTCATTCTTAAAAACAATCTGAAGCATAAATTTATTATCTGGATCAAAGGCAAAACTTTAAGGTTTTTTTTTCAGTACAATAAACACAGTTGTAAATTTAACCAAAAACATATAAAAGCTTATAGGAATTTGTCCACAGCAGCGATAGAAGCAGAGAGAAGGGCGTAGGGGAGCCCAGACTTCATCATCAGTTTTCCCAGTTAGCCACATAAACACAGGCAACTCATCTCACCTCTCTCAAATTTTTCTTTCCTCATGTGCACAATGGGATTAGTAGCACCTAACTCAGTGGTTGCTGTGACCATGCCTGAAATACATCAGGCACTCAATAATTGTGAGCCGATTTTTCCTGTCCTCCCCATCTTCCATCATAGAATAAGATACCGTGCATTTTAATTCTTTGACTCTATTATAGTACGTGGCAGAATGGCTGTCAATCTGACATGCTTTCAAACCAGTAGCACCTCACTGCCATCCTGCTCCTTAGAGAGTGTCCTTTTGGGTGATGCTGTCTGCTACAGATCTAAGAAGAAGAGATGACAGACCTGACTTAAAACAGGGAAGGCTGGGATATGAAAGGTTATACTGAATGATACTGAATGCTAGGAGTTGCAGACAAAAAGGATTCACTCTTCATTAGTGAACCCCAAATAAAAATTGATCACATTAGGCTCACCATGACAAAGAATAATTCAATCAGTGGCTTCTTTTAAGATAAAATGTAAAGTTTCTTTCTAAAAGTAAATTTAGAAAAAGTTAAGAAAAATTTTTCCAGCTAAAGATGGCTCTATCACTGTCTTTAACTTTGTTTGAAAAATTACTGCATAGATTATGTAAAAATGATACATGCTTATCATGAAAAGCAAAAGTAATGCAATAAGGAAAAGAACAATGAAAAGTAAAAGAGAATTCACCAAAAACCTACCATCCCCAAATAGCTGTAGTTAACAAATAGAAATCACTATTTCAGACATTTATTTCCTGCATATATAGTAGTAATTTTGCTTATACTTGAATTAACTGAATAAGAAGCAAAAAATGAAATAAAATTGTTGAATTTCAGATGTTTCTTCAGCACATGCAACCTTAATTTTAAAAATATCTCTGAAGTTAATTAAAAGCATTATGAAAAATATTGAAAGGTTGGAATTACTATGCATTTCAAACCAAACATTTTAATTTTACATGGATTCTATTGACTGCTGCTATAACAGCATAAAAGCTATGCACTTAAACGTTTCCTGCTTCTGATTACTTTGTTATTATATTTGTGCATTGTTAAAGTTTATAGTATTTGTATTTCATTAAGATATATTTCAAATTTTCATCATATCTCTCTAGATAGATTAAATGCTCATCCATTGAGTGCTCATATAGTATTTTATATTTTCTTTGTTTCAAAAAATTTTATTTTGATTTCTCACTTGGTCAACTGTATTATTTCATCTAATCAAAATTGGTTTATTTGTTTTATAAATACTATACTCCTAAAATTCTTGTGCAAATTTTTTTTCTTTATGCTTCAAGGATAATTTGTTTAGGTGAAAACCACTGAGGCACTACATTTTCCCAGAATGCCATACATAACTGTTTTCTAGTATTGAGTGTTTAGGGAAAAATCCAATATCAACTTTACATTTTCTCCTCTGTACATAACTTGAGTTTTGCCTCGATGGCCTTTTTTTTTTTTTTTTTTTAACCTCCGTGTTCAGTCACTTCACTAAGGTTTATATGGACAGGTATTGATTACTATCTAACAATGTTTTCCTAGTACATGAGACCAGTTGATATGAAGGCTCCAATCTTTGTATTAGAATTGTTCTATTTTATTTCTGCATCATTATTTCTGAAAATGAAATTAAAGTTAGAATCAGATTAAAGTAAAGAAAATGTGAGACAATGCACAGGGGTATTCATTATACCACGCAAACACTAACCAAAGAAACTAGCACCGTGGGACTAATATCAGACAAAGCAGATCTTAAAAATGTATTATTAAAAATGAAGAGGGATATTTTGTCATGTTAAAAAGCTCAATACCCAAGAAAAATAAAATAAAATAATTGCATAACTCTATGTACTTAATAAATATTCTCAAAATCTAAACAAAAATTGACAGAAAAAGAACTAGATAAGTCCATGATCATAGTAGAAAATTCTGACATATTTCTTTTAATATCTGATTTAACAAGTAGATACTGATATATCACAGAGACATAGAAGATTTGAACATTATTAATGAACAACACTTATGTGACATATATAGAATGCTGCTTATAATAACTATAGAATGCACATCATTTTGTGGCAAAATGAACACTTACCAATATTGACAATATGCTTGGCTATAAAACATATGCAAACACACTTTAAAAAGATCAAAATAAAGGGAGCATATACTCTGACTACAGTGGAATTAATATTGAAATCAATCACAAAAAGATAACTAGCAAATTCTCAAATATTTGGAATTTATGCAAGGTACTTCTAAATGGCCCATGGGTAAAAGAAGTCACAAAGGAAATTAGAAAATATGTTTAACTAAGTAAAACAAAAACATCAAAACTTGTGATCCATAGCAAAAGCAATATTTAGAGGGTAAAGTATATATATATATGTGTGTGTGTATATATATATATATATATATATATATATATTATAGGAAAAAGGCAAAAACTAAATGATTAAGTTCCCCTTTCAAAAAACCAGCAAGTTAAATACAAAGAAATCAGAAGAAAGGAAATAATAAAGGTAAGAGTGTAAATTAATGAAACAGAAAATTCACACATAATAGAGAAATCCATGAATCCAAATATTTATCCTCTTAACAAAAAGTTAAAATTGATAAACTCCTAGCAAGACTTATTAAGATTTTTAAAAAATGGGGGAAGAAGGTAAACACTACCAAATCCGAGAATGTACACAAGACATTGCTATAGCCCCTACAAACATTTTAAAAAGAAGATATTATGAACAAATTTATATAAATAAGTTTTAGAATCTAGAAGGGATTTTTCTTAAAAAAAAAAACAAAAGTACAGCTTATCAAAACTGACATAAGAAAAAATGAAAAAAAAAATCCTATCTATAAAACAAGTTGAATCCTTTAAAAAATTTTTAACATAGAGAAAATTCCACATAGCTCTGTTGATAAACTCCACCAGCATTTAAGAAACACAGAATAGCAATCTTGCATCTTTTCTAAGAGAGAATAAAAAAAGAGGGACCACAACCCAAAGTTATTTTTAATTTGATTAGGAAAACCTTGTTACCAAAGCTTCACAAGGACATTGCACAAAGGAAAAGCTGTATGAATCTCTCTTAAGAACATAGATACATGAGATCACAAACACCACAAATAGCCAAAGCTGGAGATCTCATACTTTCTGATTTCAAATTATATCACAAGCTTTCTAAACAAAACAGTGTGGCACAGGCGTAAAAACAGACACATAGATGGATGGAACAGAATCGAGACCCCAGAAATAAACCCATAAATACATAATCAACTAATTTTTGATGAGGGCACCAAGAAAACACAATGGAGAAAGTATGGTCTCTTCAATAAATGGTGTTGGAAAAAATGAACATTCACATACAAAGAATGAAATTGGACCCCTATTTTAAACCACTCACAAAAATTAACTCAAGACTTAAATGCAAGATAGAAAACAATGAAACTCCTGGAAGAAAATGTAGGGAAAAGTTCCTTGACATAGGCAATGATTTTTTTTTAAATTTGATTCCAAAAGCATTAGTAACAAAAACAAAAATAAACACATGGGACTATATCAAACTAAAAAACTTCTGCACAGCAAATAATCAACAAAATGAAAAAGTTGCTTACAGAATGGTAAAATATACATATTTATAAATCATGTATGTGATAAGTAGTTGAGGGCTCAAATATATCAGAAATTCATACAACTCAATGGCAAAAATACAAAAAAAAAACTGATTTAAAAATGGGCAAAGTACCTGAGCAGACATTTTTCCAAGGAAGACATACAAGTGGTCAACAGGCACATGAAAAGACGCTCAATATTACTAATCATCAGGGAAATGCAAATCAAAACCACAATGGGATATTACCTCACACCTGTTGGAATGACTATGATCAAAAAGACAAGAGATAGCAAGTGTTGGTGAGGATATGGGGAAAAGACAATCCTTGGGCATTGTTGGTAGACATGTAAATTGGTATAGCTATTATAGAAAACAATATAGAGGTCAGCTGCTGGATCCAAGATGGCCTAATAGGAGTAGCTCTGGAGTGCAGTTCCCAGCAAGAATGCAGAGGGTGAGTGATCGCCACATTTCCAAACAAGTTTTTATTGCCCACAGACCAGGAGATTCCCTGGCAGAAAAGCACCATGAGTCTCGAGCATGGCTGTTTCAGCCCATGCAGCGGGTCTCTGCCCAAAAACTCACACAAATCTGGGCAGCTATTTCAACTGGTGCCTGAAACACCTGGGAGACAGAGCCACCCATTCAACTGAAAAAAAGGGGGCTGAAACAGGGAGCCAGGTGATCTGGCTCAGTGGGTACCACCCCCACAAAGACCAACAATCTGAAACGCTCTGGATTGAGAGTTACACAGCTAGCACAGCTGGACCCAGGACAGTCTAGCTCTGTGGGGGGAAGGGCATCTGCCATTACCAAGGCAGTCCATCATTACTGTGGCGGTCCACCATTACCGAGGCAGTCCACCATTACTGAGGCAATCTGCCATTACGAAGGCCGTCCACCATTACAGAGACAGTCTGCCATTACTGAGCCAGTTCTATCTATACATCTGTAAACAAAACCACAAGGAAGTACTCAAAGCAGCTGGGCAGAGCCCACAACAGCTCAGCAACACCTCTGCTGGCAGACTGTGACTAAGCTACCTCCTTACTCGGCATGGCATCTCTGAAAAAAGACGGCAGCATGTCAGGAACTTGTAAAGAAAGGCCCACCTTCCCAGGACAGAGCACCAGGGAAAAAAAAGGCAGTTATGAGTTCCACTGCAACAGACTTAAACGTACCTGCCCAGCAGCTCTGAACGGAACAATGGAACTCACAGCTCAGCACTTGAGCTCCTATAAGGGACAGACTACCTCCTCAAGCAGCTCCCCGACCCCCATATATCTGAAGAGATACCTCATAAAGGAAAGCGCAGGCTGACATCAGGTGGGTATCCTTCTGGGACAAAGATAACAGAAGAAGAAAATGGCAGAAACCCTTACTGTTCTGCAGCCACCACAGGTGATCCCCATGTAAGCAAGATCTGGAGAGGACCTCCGGCAGTCCTACAGCAGAGGGGCCTGTTAGAAGGAAAATTAAGAAACAGAAAGAAATAACTTCATTAGAAACAAAATGGGCATCCACTCAGAGACCCTATCTGAAAGTCACCAACTACAAAGACCACAGGTAGATAAATCCACAAAGATGGGAAGAAACCAGTGCAAAAAGGATGAAAACACCCAAAACCAGAACACCTCTCCTTCTCCATGGGATCACAACTCCTCACCAGCAAGGGAACAAAGCTGGATGGAGAATGAGTCTCATGAATTGACAGAAACAGGCTTCAGAAAGTGGGTGGTAATAACAAACTTCTCTTAGCTAGAAGAACATGTTCTAACCCAAAGCAAAGAAACAAAGAACCTTGAAAAAAGGTTTGACAAAATGCTAACAAGAATGAATAGCTTAGAGAAGAATATAAATGAATTGATGGAGCTGAAAAACACAACACAAGAACTTCGTGAAGCATATACAAGTTTGAATAGGCAAATTGACCAAGCAGAAGAAAGGATATCAGAGATTAAAGATCAACTCAATGAAATAAAATGAGAAGGCAAGATTAGAGAAAAAAAAGTAAAAAGAAATGAACAAAGCCTCCAAGAAATATGGGATTATGTCAAAAGACATAATCTACATTTGATAGGTGTACTTGAATGTGACGGAGAGAATGAATCCAAGCTGGAAAACACTCTTTAGGATATTATCCAGGAGAACTTCCCCAACCTA
>CAUYQU010087659.1:0-30745 GCA_963574635.1 Cheracebus regulus | reverse complement strand
AGTTGCTGGGACTACAGGCACGTGCCACCATGCCTGGCTGAGACCTGGCTCTTGTTCAAGCTCTGGTACTTCCCAGTGGTGCAGCCCTGGGAAAGCCACCACCTCCTTTTGGGGCTCAGCTTAGTCACTTACAAAAGGAATGCTGTGAGGCTCAGAGAGTGAGAGGCGTCCCATGAAGGGAGATGTTAGGGTCATTACTTATCCACAGTCCTAGACATTCACAGTTCTGAGCAGCGCTCTCCATTTATTTCTTGTCCCTACTCCACTAAATGGTCCCCTCTGAAAACCCTCCCTAAAGCAGGGCCCCCTCAAACCCTAAAATGAACTGTAGCTCAGTTCATGGGTTAAAGGCTCAGACCTATAGAATCTTAGAACAAGCAGAGGCAAAAGTGCTGCTGGATATCCCACACTCTCTCACTGGGCAGATGGGGAAAAGGCACAGGGAGGGTTTGTGATGTGCTCACGCCACACAGCAAATCAGGCAATGGCAGGCTGAGCACACAGGTGTCCCAGCCCCTGAGGCAGGCCCCCAGCCTATTCTCTTGTGTCTCCCATCTGAAGAAGAGGGTAGTGGCTGAGCTGGGTCTTGAACCATAGGGCAGAGCTCCATGGTGGAAAGTCAGAAGACGTCTTGCTTGAGGGAAGGCCTTGGAGGATGGGAAGGCCTTGGAGGATGGGAAGGTGTGGGCTCAGAGATTGGAGGGGCCATCTGATTGGAAAATGAGGGGGAGGCAGAGCAAGAGAGCCTAATTTGCTGAAGGACATAGATCTTCCTTGCTTGACCCAACCACCCACCTCATAGAGGCATAGGGCTCAGAGCTGGGCCCGGGCCAAATGCTTCCTGCATCCACCAAGGGGTGAAGACTAAATGTAATCCCCATTACCTCACTGCCATGGGAGGAGCCCCGGTCATTCCCTGGCAAGTGGGTGAGTCTTTACTCCACCCCAAAGTACCTGGTAGGTCACCTTATCTGCATCATAACCTGGCAGTGAGATGAGGGCAAGTCCCTATTCTTAACCTCAAGGCCCAGCCCAGACCTGGAGCCCAATCTTTGCTCCACTCACTCAGCAGCTCTGAGATCTTTATTGTTTTGTTTAGTTTTTTTTTGAGACAGGGTCATGCTCTGTTGCCCGGTCTGGAGTGCAGTGGCACAATCATGGTTCACTACAGCCTCAGCCTCCCAGGATCCAGTGATCCTCTGACCTTAGCCCCCCAAGTAGCTGGGACTACAGGCATGTGCCACCATGCCTGGTTAATTTTTTTGTAGAGACAAGGTCTTGCTATGTTGCCCAGGCTGGTCTTGAACTCCTGAGCTCAAGTGATCTGTCCCCCTTGGCCTCCTAAAGTCCTGAGATTACAGGTGTGAGCCGCCATGCCCAGCCAGCTGTGAGATCTTGAGCAGGTCACTTAACCTCTCTGAGCCTCTTCCCTTAGCAGGGAATGACACCTGGCTTGTGGAGAGGATACAACGAATGTTTCCAAACTGCCTGGCACACAGTAAGTACTCAGCAAATGTGATTTTCTTCCCACCTCTCTAGTCTCAATTTTAGATGTTCCCTGGCTCCCTTAAGTTCCAGAAGTGAGGGGTGGAGAGTGAGAACAGAGAAGGCAGCTCCTGGATAAGTCGGAATCCCTGCTGTGTACCTGCCTCTACCCCAGCTCATACTAGGAGGCCATACTCGCTGCACCCTACACAGGTCTTTTGCTTCCCTCAGGGACCTCAAGCCTCTAACCCCCACCATCCTGGGGCCCCCAGATTTTCTGCTCCTGAAACCTGGGCCCAGGGCCCAGCAATGGTCCTCTCCCCAATCTGCCGGTGGCTCCCACAGGGCAGGGAAATTAACAGCACTTGAGTCTGTTCTGAAGGTAGGCACAAGCCAGCTGCCCCATGCCGCCCATGCCTTCCTAGTGGAGCCAGGTGACCTCTAGGCCTGCAGGGGCTGAGCAGGATGCATCTTCCAGCTCTGGGCCACTGGGAAGTGATGGTACTGTCCTCTCTATCTCACCAGAAGATCTCCAGGCCCAGTGAGGTTAAGGCTTTTGGACACACAGTTCCCAGGGAGGCCTGATGGCACCATGGCCCTTACAGGGGCTCAGAGGGGGAAAGCATTTTGCTTAGGGCCACACAGTCTATGGATGAAGACACAGAGCCAGGGCTAAGAGGACAACAGGGAACTCTGTTAATGCGGGCCTGAGTTCCCATCCTGATCAGTGTTGGGGAAGTCATTCACAGTTTCCCCTGAAAAGAGGATGGTAGCAGCATCTAATTTAAGACAATGTGCAAATTCAATAAGTGAACTGAATTCTTAATACCTAGGAGGCCCCACCACAGTACTCAGCACACAGTAGGCAATATATAAGTCATAGCTTCTTTCAAGACCCCAGAGGTATCCAGTCTACCCCATTACCTCCCTGGAAGATGAACAAAGAGAATAAGGGCCTCAGAGACCCAAGGACTGGAGCCTAGGGCAGACCCAGGACCCTGGTGGGGTTTCTGACTTGCTGCCATGCTTGCACAGAAGGGGACAGCTGAAACGATCCCTGGTTCCATGCTACTAAGTTAAGCCTACTTGGCTACTCTGCCCTCTGCAGCTACTTCCTGGGTTCCAGATGTAATTACTGGCAGGAGACGTGGGGGTGGGGGGTTGGTGGGGCTTCTGGACAGGAGACTTTGAACATGAGTAGTCACCTCCCAGGTCATCAGCATCCCCCAATTCCTGGAAGTGGGCAGACCCTGGGTACTTACTAAGGAATCTGGACAGAAAGGTTGAGAGGGCTGGGCGTCTAGACCTAGGTGGCCATTAAGGCAACAAGAACTGGTCTAGTTGTTGGCTGGGCTGCATGCTCATATCCCAAGTCCTTAAACACCCAGAATCTCTCTTGGGATTTTGGATCTGGGTATGGGGTGGCTGTATGACTGCTGCAATGCTGTGGATTGCTGGGAGTGGGAGAGCTGTGTCTCCAGCCTCCATTCTGCAAGCTGAATTCCTACCTTCAGAGGTTTCTCAGGTGGCCCTGGTGGACCTACCTGTAAACTTGGGCCACCCACAGGCTGAGGAGAAGGGGCTCCCTCCCACAGGAATGTGCTGGGATCATGACTCCCTGGTGTCCCTAGAGGTCTGGAAGTGCTTTCATACCACCACCCTCTCCAGGGATGCTCAGCTGCCACCTACGAGGAGGGCGGGGGGTGGGAGAGCAGCTGTGATCACAGTCCCTGTCCATGTGACAGGTAAGAAGACTGAGGCCCAAAAAGAGTGCCTTTTTTTTTTTGCATCGAGTGGCAGAATTTCCCCTGGTGAAAATAAAATAGCACCCCCCCTCCCCCGCCGCTTGCCATCCCCACACCCCGTCCCCCACGCCTGGGTGGACCTGAGCAGCAGTTTTCTGAGCTCTCAGGAATTCCAGGCTGAGTTCACCGGCTGTCAGACTAGCGGAGCCTTGAGAATGAATTCAAAGCTGGCAAATTCATTTTGCCTTCTCTCCTTGGGTGGTGGAAGGAGTGATCTCTCCGGCTCTGAAGGAGTTCAAGCCGAGGTCAGCGAAGTCCTCAGAAGGATGTTCTAAAATGGGGTTGGGGGGGTAGTGCTCCGGCCTGCTTCCCGGGTTGGCCCAAGGTCTGCGCTGATCACCACCCAAGCGGCCCCGGAGACCCGCAAGTCTGTGCGGCACGTCCGCTCCCTTGGGGGCCCTCGTCAATCAGGCGGCGGCTCCGGCCGGGCCAGGACGTCTTCGGCCCGCCCGAGGCCCCGGGGGAGACCCCCGCCCCGGCCGCCTCCGGGTGCCCGCCCCCGGCAGTCATTGTTCTCTGACGTCACGCCTCGGCCCCGCCCCTCTCCCCCCACCCTTCCTCCCCCACCTCCGGCTCCCCGAGCCCGCGACCCCGCAGCCTCCGAAGCCCCGGCAGCTCAGGGCTCCCCCCGCAGCCCGGCCGGGGCTGCGCCCCCTTGCGCTCTCCCCAATTTGCCTTTGTTATTCCAGCTCCCTTCCTCGCCTAGCCTCCGACACGGCGGCGGCCTGCAAAACGTGGAGCGCGGAGTCACCGCCACACCTGGAATCCGAAGCCGGCTCCGCAGGCTCCGGGCAGAAGACGCCCCCGCCTGCTGGGGAGGGGAGCGCGTGCGTGCGCGCCTGTGTGTGTGTCCAAAGGGGGCTGCGCGGGCGCCGATTATGATTGGGACTTGGGGTGCCGAAAATGAGGAGTGGGGGCCCTTGAGGAAGGGGAATGGAAGAGGAGTGGGAGAGGAGGGTGTGTGTTTGTGTGTGTACGTGAACGTGAGGATTTAGCGCCCAGGGGAACGTTTCGTGTTTTGTGTTTTGAGTGTATGTGGGGTTGTATACAGCGATGTGTGTAAGTGTGCAACTGCATGTCTCTGAGCGTGCTTGCTGTGGCCGTGTAAACGGGCACCTTTGTGAGGGAAAAGTGAGCGAGTGTGTGGGGGCGCGTTTGTGGTTGGGGGGAGCGTGTTTGCAATGCTGAGAGAACGAACGTGTGTGCTGTTAGTGTAGGAGTTTCCGTGAGAGTGGCAGTGGACGTGAGCCAAAGTGGGCGCGCACTTGGATGCTCTCGGGGGTGGGTCTGCTAGGGGAACTCCCGCGAGTGGGCGCACCCAACTGCGCCTGGTGAGTACCTTAGCTCTAGGCTACCTCAGGCAGTGCCTAGACCGGGGCGGAGGGCCAGGCGCGAGCCTAGCAGCCCCTGCGCGACCGGCGCGCACAGCGCTCCGGGCGCTCCGTGCGGGGCCTCCGGGAATCCACGCGTCTCTGGACTGTGCTAGGTGCCTAGGATCTACTGTGCGCACCGCACCCCCCGCTCCCCCACAGCTGTCGGGGGGCCGTGCTCTAGTCTGCTCCAACGTCATCCTTGGCGGTGGTGGTCCTCTTCCCGTCCCACCCGCCCGTCCCCGAGCTGTAGGAACAATTCCAAAATCTCCAGGGGAAGACTTTGGAAATCCAGTTAACAACTCGCTCACCCCCAGTTCGGGTACCTGACAGCGCCCGGGGCCACGAGTGCACTCCAGGTGGGGGCGCGCCAGAGCGGGGCAGGGGCTCTCGGGTGAGCCGGGTGATTTTGGCTTCCTCCCCCAGGATGGTCCCTACCTAGGCTCACATTTCTTCCCCTCTCCAAACTTACTGGGGCTGTGGCCTGCAGGGGGGCGGGGGGGGGGGGCTGCAGGGGGCGTTAGGGAGTAGCGGGGGGAGTAGGACAAGGAGGGAGATGAGTGGACGGGCGGCGTAGCGGGGAACGAGGAGCCAGGAGGAGAAAAGCTTGGAGAGCGCCGGCACCGAGGAATGGGGAAGAAAGGGTGGAAGACCGGGGAAAGGAAAGGCGAGGGAGAGAACGAGGAGAGGCGAAAAGGAAAGGGGAAAGAGAGCTCGCGGCGAGAGCGCAGAGCGCCAGCCAAGCCGAGCGCAGCAGAGTCGAGCCGAGCGCTGTTAGCGGCGGCGGCACGGCGTGGCGCTCCGCTCCGGCTTGACTCCGCACCGGCTTTTGCGGGCGGCCGGCGGCGCGGGGCCCTTTGGAAATAGAATAGCCAATGTAATCTGACACTTCAACTTGCTCGGCTCCGGGCGAGTTGATTCACTTACTCACCCCCTAACGCCGAGTTCCTTTTCACTGTCTGTGGACATTAAAAAAGCGAGCGGCGGCGGCGGGCGCCGGGGAGAGCGAGCGGCCGGGCGGCAGGCGGGCGAGCAGCGATCGGGCGGCCGAACGAGCGAGCAACGCCGGCGCAGAGCGGTGACCCCAGCCCCAGCCGGCGCGGAGCGGGAGCCGGAGCCGAGCGGATCTCGGCGCCCTCACTGCGCTCCTCCCGGCCCGAGCCTGCCCTACCCGGCGGTGGCGGCGGCGCGTCCTCAAGCGGCGGCAGCGACGCTCGCAGCGCCCGGTAAGTTTGGGGCCAGAGCCAGGCGCCCACTGGCTGCGCAGCTACCTCCGGCTCCCGGCGGACTCTGGGGGCGCAAGCGTGGGGTGCTGGGTGCTGGGGCTTTTGCCTTAAAGGGTCCCTCGGAGCGGGGCGACCGGCTGGCTGCGCAGGCTCTGCTCCGCTCCCCTTAGTGGCCGGGGGCGGAGGCCCAGCGGCCGGCGAGCTCCCGGCTGTGCGGAGCCGGCTTGGGCTGCGCGCGGGGGCCGGGTTTGTCGGGGTGTGCGGGGCGTAAGTGTGGTCGTGCGCGCGCGGACCCGGTGCCCGCCTCCTGCCGGCGCGCCTCCAGCCCTCGCTCTCTACACCCGGGGGCCGGGCTGGACCGGGAATCGGAGGAGGGAGGGAAGGACCGGGGAAGGACTGCCTCGGTCTCCTTCGTCTCCTCTGGGGAGATGAGAAGTTGTGCGCCAGTGTATGTACAGGAACCGCTGGGGAAGGTGCCGGATTTCAGGGTGGCAAGGGGTAGTGGTGTTAAGTTGTGCGTCTGAATTTCCAGGGAAAACACACACTTTTGTAAATGGGAGGTGGGGGCGCGGTTAAGTTGTTTGTGTGAGAATTGCCCGGGCAAAGGCGGCGCGCGGTACGAACGAGGAATGCGGAGGGGTGTGTGTAAGGGCTTCTAGGGCTTCGGAAGCGCGAAGGGCGCTCAGGCCAACGCCTGGACGGGGCTGCCCCGGCCAGGAGGGGAGCCCAGGGGGAAGATGTGCGTGTGTGTGTGCGCGCGCGTTGTAAATACGAAAGTAATTTCCCGGTGTTCTTTCTTCCGCTCCGTCTCTGGCGGCGGTGGCCCCGAGGGAGTGGGAGGCTGGCCGGGGCGGCGGTTGGGGGGCCGGGGCTGGAGCCGGGGTCGGGGGGGAGGCGGGCTCTGGAAGCTTGTTTCACATTCCTGGCGTCTGGGCTGGGAAAAAAACAGTGGGGAGCGCGGCCTCCGTGTCTAGGGCGCGGGCAGCGGGCGCGCATCGCCCCCTCGCCGGGGACATCTGTCCAGGAAGCCGGCCGGGCGAGGAGAGGGCGCGGTGCGGAGGGCAGGCTCCCCGCCCTGGAGCGGTGGGGGCGCAGGCAAGGGGTGGCCGCCTTCCCGGCCTTTGTGCGCCAGCAGATTTTCACGGGAGACTGCCCCGGAGCCGCCGGAGAAGGCCGGGAGCCGGCCTCTGCCCGGGGTTTAAAAGACACTCCAGGAATGTAAACAACCCGGGCGGGAGGGCGGGCGGACGGGAGCGCGCCAGGGCACCCAGCCCGGGCCCCCCACCGCTCCCCGGGGGACAGCCTGTCGGCACTACCGCCTTACCCTACCCCTCTACCTGCAGCAAACTTTTTCCTCCTCTGCCTTCCCCTCCCACCTCGCCCCTCCAGCAGGTCACTGAGCGAGGGCCGCTCTCTGGTGGGCCAAGGGTGCTTGGTATCCTTGCCTGACCGGGGAGACCTGGCGACTGGGTCCCTGCTTCGGTGCCCGGAGCTCCCGCTGAGCCTGCCCGGGAGCCGCCAGCTTCCTGAGCTGGCTGTGCCCGAGTAACTGGGGCTCTGAGCCTGCCCGCCTGCGTCCCTCCCTCCCTCCCTCCCGCTGCTCCTTCCCCCGCGCACTCTCCCCCTTCTCCTCTCCCCTGACTGCTTTTCCAATGCCCTGACATGAGGGAGGAAGATTTAACTTGGCAGCCCAAACAAATGTTCTCTCAGAGGTCCTCCAAGAAGCTGGCGGCTGGGCTGGCGGGGTGAGGGCACGGCTCGGCCAGCCTTTTCCTCCTCTCTGCTCTGCCACGGACATTTGGAGCCCTCTGGGTGGACAGCCCAGGGCATGGGAGAGTAGGGCCCAGCCCCAGTGATTTAAAAGGGCAGTGGGCGACCGCCTGTGGAAGCCTCTGGCTCCGCGCCGGGTGCAGAGCCGCTCTGAGCTGCCTCCCGGTGCCAAGGGTTTTCTGAAGGATTTTCTTGAGCAACAGTTTGTCTCCCTGCTGCAACCTGGGAACCGGGCCTGGTAGACCAGAGGGTTAACCAGTGCCGACTCCTCCTCCCTGGTGGGTGTGAGGACAGGCTGGTTACACCGGGCAGGGCGGGAGGCCAGAGGCTGTTCCCAGAGGTGCCTGGGTTTGCTTATTGTTGTTTTTGAAGGTATAGATAAAGAGGCAGGCGCTGGGGCTGGAGAGCCGGGCAGCTTGGCGCTGGTGAATTCCAGGCTGCCTTCTCTGGCGCTGGTAGGGTCCGGGAGTGTGAAGCTGCTGCCGAGCTATCGGGGAAGTTGAGATGAGAGAGCAGGCTCTTAGCCTTCTCTGTCCCGGCCGCTTTGTGAGGGGGTCCAGAGTGGGGGAAATTCCTGGCACCTCACTCGCCGGCTCCTGGCCCCAGTGCAGAGGCCGGGTGGGTTTGTGAATACCCCGAGCCTTGGGCTGACCTTTCCCTCTTCAAGTCGAGGATGTTGAAACACCAGCATCAAACAAAAGACACATTGAAAGCCCTATCTGCTACAGAGCACGTGTGACTTGGGGGCCCAGGGAATGCATTTGGAGGGAGATGGTGTTTTCTTCTGAGCCTAATGATTTCGGTTGGGTTTTGTTTTCCCCCTAAGGACAGAAGCGGTTCCTTGTCCCAAATCACGAGGTTATGAAACGCTGTTTTCACATGTAAATCTCAAAAGTTTAGACTTCGGAGAGTTGGTGGCAGTGACTGGAGGGGGGCGGGGGGAGGAGAAGGGAGCAGTAGGGAGTGGATTCAAGAGGTGAATTTGGCATTTTGGGTAGGGCTCACTGAGAAGAGTTGGAATTAAGAAATCACCGGTCTTATGAATAAATAGCCTTGTCTATGCAGAAAAGGGTTGCTGGCTTCTTCGTGGGGACAAAATGTCCCTTTTCCCTCCTAAGGAAAGGGGGGAGGAGGGTTCTTGTTTCTCTCACAGCCAGGAGCAAAATGAAGAAAGGTCCAGAGACTGCGGGATTTGGCGGCTTAACTACAGTTTCTCACTCGCGGGCACAGGCTCACTTCCCTAGCTACAGTTACACAACATTGTCTCCATCCCTGGCCTCCAAAGACATGCCTCTAACATAGGACAGGTGTCCATGGTTGACTCATTCCAGAAAATTGCAAGGGCGAGGACCCAACTGAGAAGAACTGCAAACTTCACTTTTTTTCCTTTTTCCTGATAGGGGGAGGGGTGGAGGGATTAAGGAAGGAAGGCACTTTGAGGCCTGTTTCGTCCTGAGAGTTTTGTCACAAGAGTACCCACATATAAAGCCACTGACCCAGAGGGTCCAACACGTGGCCATGACCCTGGCTTCAGGGTAAGGCGTTATTCTAAGAAATTCGGGCACCAACTAGTTAATTTCCGGAAGCTTCTGTGGGCACTTGGTCATGGGACCAGGAAGCAGGGCCCACTGGTCGTGCCTGGGTCCCCTACATTTTCATTCATAACTTTGCTCCCCAGGGCCCTGGCCTGGCTCCGGTCGCTGCTGCCTGGTCTTTATGAGGCTCCTTAGATTTTGTGTGGACAACAAAGGCAGGGCTGCCACAATTACCCAGGACACCGCTGCAGCCTTGCCTGGCGACAGCTCTGACCTCTTAGCAGGACACGGTGCCCTCTGACCATGCCTTGTGGAGAAGTGCTCTTTGTCCTTAAGAGTCTCTCAGGATGGGGAGGCAGCCACCCTCCTGGCTGTAAGCTCCACGGGATTCTGAGGTTGGGCCCTACCTTTAGAGAGGTTCTGAAGGGAGACTGAGAAAAGCAGTCCTAGCCGTAGGCTCTGGGGAGAGTCCAGACCCCATCATAACTGAGTGGGTCCCTGTTACCAGAGGAGATGGGGGAGAGGATCAAGGTGTCAGGAGGCTGTAGCTTTCTATCTGTGTTGGGCCAGTAACTCTCCTGTGGTGGGCCTCAGTCTCCTGATCTGTAAAATGGGTCTGAGGGCAGAACTTGTCCCATCCCACTTAGTTGCTGGGAGAATGAGGCAGATGTGGGCATGAATCCCCTAGACATGTGTCCCTTGAAGGCCTGGGAGGCTCTGGGTACAGAATGGGTAGGACACCGAGGGGTTGGATTGGAGGTGCTAGAAGCATTTTCCAGAAGCTGCTCTCATCCAGACCTACTTACATGGCAGCTGGTTGTCCAGCCTTGGCTTGCATGCCCCCCAGGACAGGGTACTCATTACCTCCTGGAAGCCTTTGCCTTCAGTGGGCAGTTGTGAGTGTTAGCATGTTCTGCTGC
This sequence comes from Cheracebus regulus, assembly GCA_963574635.1. Taxonomy (NCBI): domain Eukaryota; kingdom Metazoa; phylum Chordata; class Mammalia; order Primates; family Pitheciidae; genus Cheracebus; species Cheracebus regulus. The sequence continues at coordinate 20,634 of CAUYQU010087659.1, read as the reverse complement.
ATGGCCTCTGCAAATCCATTCCTCCTGACCCCACTGTGGTTTTGAGATGCTGGCGGCCCTCCAGACCATAGACTCATTCTTTCCTTAATGATCATGGGTTCAAGACTGCTGCCTAGGCAGGCCCCTAGGTAGCGGGACACGTTCAAATGGCTGCTTCTAGCCCTTTTTGGGAATGACCTGTTGTGGGGGGAAGAGTCTGCCTGGGGGGCTCCCCCTGTTATCTGCCCTTGTGCACCAGGTTTGCCTCTGGGCACTTTCCTTGGAGCAGTGTATGAGAAGGAAGGGGGTGCATGATGAGGGGTAGGATTGGCTCAGGGGCCACACACGGATGCCACAGGTGTTGACTGTGGATGAAGATAGTGTCCTGGGAGAGACCAGAACTGTGGAAGGCAGTTCCTGTTCCGCAGGAGCCCACAGTCCAGTGCCAGAAGGAAGATCAGTCCAAATAAATAATTAACCACTACCAGCTGGCTGCCTGCCACGGGGCGCGTGATGACAGTAATAACCACAGCCCCTCTCCTTTGTATGGTTCTTGGTGGATTTAGAAGCCTTTTCCATCTTTGTTTAACCCCAATAACAACAGTGTAAGCTAGTTACCACTTGGAATTATCCCCATTTAACAGAGCAGAAAACCAAGGTTCAGAGAGGTCCAACAACTTCTGGCAAAGTTAGACTCAACCTCAGGCCTTACAGATGCCAACGCCTTGCGCTGCCTCCTTTCCAGTCCACCGAGTGAGCGCTCCAGCCAGGCTGGGACATGGTGCAGAGTCAGTTTAGGCTCCAGAAATGGGGGCTGGGGGAATGAGGTGAAGGAGGAGCCGTTCCCAGGAAGGGTCACAGATGGGCCTCACCTGTCTTCCCCCTCCCATATGGCAGCACATGGTCCATGCCCCCAGCAGCTGTGTCCCTTTCTTTTGGCACAGTGTCTTACAGCCAGAGCTTGCTCTGAGCCACAAATCCTGCCATGGCTGCCCAGGGCACACAGGTCTTTGCATGGGGCTTTGTGCCCTTCTCTGGCCCTGGAGCAGGAGGCAAAGGTGTTTCCAGCCCCCGAGTCCCCATGAGGCCCAGTACACTTCCTTGGGTTGCTGTGGTTTCTGTATTTCCTCTTTGGGCTGAGTCAGTCCCCAGGCTGTATGGGACGCCCACTCCGTGGGAGACCTTGGGTTCCTTCTGACCCTTGCAGCCTGCACCCCTGGGCCTGGTGTTTGGGAACTCAGCTGAGTGCCACCCTAGGACAAGGCTGTAGCTGGTGGGGTTCAGGCCAGGGAGCAGCCGAGCAGGCTGAGCTGGCACCTCCCCAGGAAGCTTCGCCCAGCCTGGCACACCTGTGCAGGTAATGACTGTGGCTTGGGAGGGCCCCCGGGCCTGTCAGGCCCAGCCAGCGGAGTTACTGCAGGATTGTGCTGGGGGAGGCTGGGGTGTCTGAGCTAATTAGATTTCTTAGGTTTCAATGCTCCCCTAATCCTGTTAGCCCAGCTGTAATTGTAACCACTTGAAGGTTTCGGCTGTGGCAGGCTGTTGAGGACAGACGGTGTGGGGACTCTACTCTGCCCTAGCCCCAGCCCCACCCCTAGACAGCCGGCTGGGGGCCTGGGGACTGCCTTCTTAGGTCTCCAGGGTAGGGGCCTGAGTGATGGTGCCTGTCGTGTTTTTCTATAGAATCTCAGCATCGTGGGCTGTCAGAGTAGACACAACCCTTTGAAATCACCCAGCTCAAACCCTTCACTGTACAGATGGGGAAACCGAGGCCCACAGAGACTGGCTCAGGACCTCGATGGCTGGTAGTGGTGGAGCATCAGAGACTAGTGGTCTGACTTTGGAATATTTGTCCCTAGGGACTTCAGGGAAAGCCTGGAATTTCCAGGAACTAGTGAGCCTTCCAGAGACTTCTGCCCCGAGAGATAAGGGTTGAGGGGGCTCCATTTGTCCCCAAGCCTGCTCCCCAGTTGGCAGTTACCTGTCTTGTACTCCCCTAGCCCTATATATGTGCACACCTGCACACATATGCACACACTGGCTCTGCTGGCCAGGGCCTCTGCCAAGGCTCAGGCTGCCTGGCCCGGGACCCTGAGACCTGAGAGCTCTCTCCCTCCTCCCCCACCAGTCTTGCCCAGACACTTGCCCTTCTGGAGCTTCCAATTCAATGCAGATCAGGAAATGGCCAAGCTGTTTGATGGGTGAGGGTGTTAAAATACATACACTGTACTTTCCCCAGCTCTTCCTTTCAAAGTTCTGTTTTTGTGTCTGGCTTACATGGAGATCTGTCCTCTCTCCCTGCAATCTATTCTGACTTCCCAATCCCCAGGGGATGGCCGGCAGGGCGGATGGGGATGGTGTGCCCCGGAGCTTCCCACTTAGGTCCTGTGCTGTGCTGTCTTCTTAGCTGTGAAGCTTCTGGGAGAGATCTAGAAGCCCCTTCCACTCTGAACTTCTCTGGCTCTGGGTTTTGAACCGCTAAGCTTGTAGTATAAAATTAGGGAGGACTGACTGGGTTACCTGGTCTGGCCTTTCCTTTCCTAGCCCCGGAAACTGAACCGTGGAAAGAAACATTTGGTCTCATCCAAGGTCAGCAGCGATGGGTGACCGAGCTGGGCCTGGAACCGTGTCTCCGCCAGCCCATTAGCTCATGAAACATGTATTGAGTGTGTGCTCTTGGCCCTGTGCAGCCCCCTTAGCCGCTCTTGAGCTCATTAATAAATGCTCTTCGACTCTGACTCGAGAGGCCCAGCTGAACCGTGGGGGTGGGGTTTACTTCTGAGTGCTCACAGTGAGGACGAAGGATGGGAAGTTTTCAGTGGCACTCCTAGATCCTCTGCAGCCAGGGGAGCATGCAACACTCTTGGGTTGGCATTAGAGCCCCTGCCCAGCAGCATGTGTCTTTACAGGGTGGTTGCATTGTGAATTTGAGAGAAGTAAAACAAGGCTGGGCACAGTGGCTCATGCCTGTAATTCCTGCACTTTGGGAAGTTGAGGTGGGTGGATCACGAAGTCAGGAGTTCAAGACCAGCTTGGCCAACACAGTGAAACCCTGTCTCTAATAAAAATACAAAAATTAGCCGGGCATGGTGGTGTGCCTCTGTAATCCCAGCTACTCAGGAGGCTGAGGGACGAGAATCGCTTGAACTTGGGAGGGAGAGGTTGCAGCGTGCCAAGATCGCAACACTGCACTTCAGTGTGGGTGACACAGCAAGACTCCGTCTGAAAAAAAACCAACAAAAATACGTAAAACAGATACCTTCTAGGGAGGGTACAAGATTTCTCATCTGCCAGGACCTGTTTAAGCCTAGAGGATAGTGGCTTGCTATACCTCCCCTCTCCCCACACCCAGTGCTCCAAGAGCTGACCTTTGTCCTTTGCTGAGCGAATGGCCAACTGGCTTGGTCCTGCCTGCACTTCCTTTGTGTGTAGGGAAGCAAGGAGGTGGCCTTCTCACTCTGCTGTAGGAGTCACCTGCTGAGAGTCACCTTTGTCAGCCCAGGTGAGAACACACTAGGAAGAGCCAGCTGGGCTCAGGACAAGGGAGGAGATGCCAGGTGCCTGGACCTTGCCCTGTCCACAGGGCTCCCACCCAAACTCCCACCCCTACTCCCTGGTGGACCTTGACCCCAGCTGGAAGCACAGGGCCCAGCTCTAACCATTCAGCGACCTAGCCGAGGATTGGCAGGGCACAGAGACCTCTGGGGAGAGTCCTGAAACCCCTTCCTGGTGTGTGCAGGTGGGAAGGGCCCTTACAGGGTCTCTGTCCAACCTTCTTATTTTCCAGGTGGGCAAACGCAAAGCCCAGAGATCTGGTGGGATTGACTATGGGTCATACAGCGGGGTGTCTCAGTGGGAGAGGGTTCTGTGGTCTGGGTGAGGAGGGGTGGGGTTTTCCATCGATGTCTTGCTTTGGTGTGCGGCTGTTGTTTACATCCTTAAAACAGCTTGCTGAAGGTCTGCTACAAATATAGTAGCCAGCATTTATTGGGCAACTAATGTGTTTCATGCTCTTCTCAGACCGCCTGGGTTAGGCTCTCAGCTCCGCTCTTCATGAGCTCTGTAACTTTGGGCAAGTAATGTTTAACTTCTCTGACGTTGGTCTCCACATCTGTAAAACAGGCTAACAGTGTAGTAGTAACTAACATGCTATCTTTCCCATAAGTTGAGAAGATGGATTATGCCAAGTTCCTGGCACGTAGTAAGTGCTCAAGAAAAGGTAGCCCTCGTCTTTGTCACCACCAGTGTTCCTCTTGCTTTACCTCTGATTGACAGATGAGTGTGAAGTCAGTTGCCCAGGTCATGTGGCACCTGGGACCCACACAAAGCAGGTTGCTGGCACCCAGGCTTCCTGACCTCCAACTCCCTGCCGTTTTCCACACTTGTGTAGCACAAAGGTCTGGCCCGTCTTCTCTGAGAGGCCTTCAGTCATAACCCAAGTACATTTTAATTCAACCTACCAGGGCAGCCTGTTCCCCTTGGAGAGGTGGTTGAGAGGCAGTTATTGCATCTGGGCTCCTGCTTGAGAAGCTTATTTTTTTTTTGCTGGTAAACTGAGGCTTATAACAATACCTCCCTTTTGGACTCTTCCCGTGTGAAGGGAAGGAGGCCACAGAGGGACTGGGCTTGTCAGCTGTACACAATCATGCAGAATCGCCGTGAACGATCACTGGGACTTCTGGCCCGTCACTCACCCCTCTGAGCCTCAGTTTCCTCATCTGAAGACCATGAGCTGAATCAACATCATCGTTTTCTAAAGTGACTTCTTAGGACCACCCGTCCCCAAAAGCAAAAGGGAAGGCAGCAGAGCACCTCTGCCCTTCAGAAGTTGTTAAACCTATTTGCCTGGAGGAGATGCCTCCGAGTAAATTGTTTGCCTCACCCAGCCTTCCCCAGCCTACAGACACCACCCCCTGCACCGTTTTTTTTTGAGTGCAGTGGTGCAATCTGAGCTCACTACAGCCTCCATCCTCTGCACTCAGATGATTATCCCACCTCAGCCTCCCGAGTAGCTGGGACTACAGGCATGCGCCCGTGCCTGGCTAATTTTTTTTTTTTGCATATGGGGTTTCACCATGTTGCCCAGGCTGGTCTCGAACTGCTGGGCTCAAGTGATCCGCCCGCCTCTGCCTCCCATAGTGCTGGGATGACAGGCATGAGTGCCATGCCCAGCCCCACCCTTTTAAAATGCAAAATAACTACGGAGAAGACCAGTAGAGCATTTTGGGAAATGCCACCTAAACAGTCCCTTCCAGCTCAGCATTGCAGCTCTGTCCAGCAGATGGTTTACCTGCTGAAGAACCACCTTTCCAGGGGACCCGTTCACAGAGGGGAGGAGGGGACAGTGTCTGCACAGGCAGGAGTCCTCCCCTCAGCCTGCTTCCTTGGCATTTCCACCTCTTTTTGACCCACCCTCCCGCCTCCACATCTCTTATCACTTTTGTTGGCCTCCTTGTCTTTCCTTTTTTTGTTACCAGACCACAAATCTGTTTGTGGTTGGGCAGTCCTGAAAGCAAGGCCATCTGGGCAGAGGGGTGGGGCCTCTGCCATGTCCCTCGAGGAAGGCTCCAGAGGTTTGCTGGCTGTCAGAGCTAGAAGGGCTTTGTTTCACCTATGGGGGCTGTGAACCCCCAGAACCTATGGGCAAGACTTTGCGAACGTGCACTCTCCTGGAGAGGTTGTCTGAAGCCTTATTTCAGATCCTTAAGTCCATGTGGACACCCGGAAACAGTGTGAGAACTACGGCCTTTGGATCACGAGGTCAGGAGTTCGAGACCAGCCTGGCCAGCATGGTGAAACCCCGTCTCTACTAAAAATACAAGAAGTTAGCTGGACGTGGTGGTGCGTGCCTGTAATCCCAGCTACTTGGGAGGCTGATTCAAGAGAATCACTTGAACCCAGGTGGTGGAGGTTGCAGTGAGCCGAGATCGCACCACTGCACTTCAGCGATAGAGCAGCGAGACTCTGTCTCAAAAAAACACAAAAAACTACAGCCTTAATCCAAGGCTCTGCAGTCCCTGACCTTAGAATGGAGTGTAACTGTCATGCTGCCTTTCTCACCCTCCTTCCATTCTATCTCAGTTGTGTGACCTTTGTAGGTGTGAATACATTTGTGTTCACACCCCCTGCTTCTAATCCAGCTTGACATTTTCCTGGCAAGGAATCTGTGGCCAAGGGATGTGAAGAGACTTGACCAAGGCCACAAGGTCTGGTACTGGGGCTGGGTGTTGGGGGGAGCCCAGGGGATGATGAGTGAGTGGCAGGTAGGTGTGGACTCCTGCAGCAGCTGACTTCACTATGAAGCCATCCCATCTTGTCCTCTGTGAGACCTACCTGGGATGTTGGGATTCAGTGTCCCAGAAAGAGCTGGCACTGGGGAGAAGGAAGTCCCCATCCAGTCCCTCTTCTAGGAAGGCTGGGCAGGACTGTTTAGGAGTTGCCTCCTCTGGGTCAGGAGGCCAGCTTCAGCTCTGCAGGCTGCATCGTGTGGGTCCCGCCCAGGTTCATGGTTCCTCTTTGGGGGATGTGGGGAGCACTGGCACTTACGTTGAGGGGCACATGATGTCTTCAGAACGCCTGGCTGGTGTAAGCTGGTTAGGAGCCCTTAGCTGGGGCTGTCGTGCTGTCGGTAGGGAGAGGCAGCCTGGGGCCTCCAGAGAGCCGTGGGCCCAAGCTAGGTCGCATGCGGGCAGGGGCACTCTGTAATTGTTCATGAGTCACTCTGCCTCCCTGCTCACAATCCTCATGTCCCTGCCTTCCTGGGTCCCTGAGAAGTGGGATTTGTGGTGGTTGGGAGGAAGTGAAGGGATTCCTTGGCAATCTGCCTCTCTGCCCTGTGTGCCAGCACACCCGACCCCACCACTTCCCTGAGCCTCAGATCCTGGGAGAAGAGCAGAAAGCCCGGTTGTGACTTTTTTTTTTTTTTTTTTTTGAGACCGAGTCTCGCTTTGTCACTTAGGCTGGAAGTTCAGTGATGCAATCTCGGCTCACTGCAGCCTCCGGCTCCCAGATTCAAGCAATTCTCCTTCCTGAGCCTCCTGAGTAGCTGGGATTATAGGCATGTGCCACCACACAGGGCTAATTTTTGTATTTTAGGTAGAGACAGGGTTTTGCCATGTTGGCCAGGCTGGTCTCAAACTCCTGACCTCAGGTGATCCACCTGTCTTGACCTCCCAAAATGCTGGGATTACAAGCGTGAGCCACTGTGCCCAGCCCCAGGTTTGATTTCTTGTTTGGTGTTTGGCGTCAGTTTATCTCCTGCAAAAGGATGGCCTTCTGATTCCTCTCACCCTGCCTGGGTTGACACCTGCCTTTCTGCCTTTGCTTCATCTGCAGGGCTGACCCCTTCAGGCAGAAGGAGTGATCTGCATGGGGGCTGGAATCCTCATGGGCCTCAGAAGTCTCGGGGCCTTCTGCCTTGCGGATGGCCTCCCTCCTAGCCAGCTCCCCAGAGGGGCCTGGGCAGCTGTGCTCCACCCGAAGGCTCTGGATGCTCCTATTTCTGGTATTCCTGGCACCTTTGATTCCCAAGACCACTGGGGACCTTGGTAACCACCTCATCTGATGCCTGTTGCACAGATGACTTATGCCCCATCTACAGCATCCCCACAGAGCACCTTCCCAGGTGGGCTTGCATGCCTTCAAGGACAGGCTGCTCCCTGCCTCCCGAGCAGCTCCCTCTGTCTAGAAAGTTCCACATCATATGGAGCGTGGAAAGATACTTCTCCCCTAGTTCTCTTCTCAGGACCTTGCAGAAGGTGGTGAATTCAGTTCTCAGGAAGTCTCTTCTATTTTCTACCTCAGAGATTGTATCCTCCTCAGAGACTTCTCTCTAGGCTGAGTCTAAGGCTGGAGTAGGCAGAGGGGGCTTCCTGGAGGAGGTGGCCTTCTTATATCCCCTGGACCTTATTATCTCTGCTTCTGGTAAGAGCCTGGGCAGCTTGGATACCTCAGGCCTGATCTGGAAATAGCCTAGCCCAGGTCGTAAGGCATGGCAGTGGGCTGGGGAGGCCACAGTAGCGGCTCACTGGGGCCCTAGGGGAAGAAAGCGGTCAGGCTTCTGCTTGTCAAGCAGGGTCAGACATTCCAGGAGGCTGAAAAGGCAGTCTGTCTTCCCAGCCTCTCCCAGCATGCTCGCCTGCCACTGCAGCCAGAGCCCCCTCGCCGGAGGTAGCCAGGGGCTGTGAGTAGTGCTTCCTCCCCTGTAGGCCACCACCTGGCTCCTCACTGAGCTCTGCTCTGCCTGGCCCTGCCCCCTGCCACTTAGGTGCATCTTGCCTGAGTGTCTGCAGGCCCCTGAGACCTGGGCTGTGTGCAGAACTTCTGGCCTCATCCTGACGGTCTCACTGGTGGCTGTCGCACGAGTCCGAGGAGAGGCCAGCGCCTTGCATGCTGTCCAGTGTCACTGTATCGGGAGTGTAGTGTTTCATTTCCACGTGCAGTGATGGTAATGGCAGCGCAGAAAGGCCTTGGAGACCATCCAGGGCCAACCTTCTCATTTAGATGCTGAGTCGAACCCCAGAGGGGACAAAGTCACATGACAAGTCCCTGGCAGATCTGGAGCTAAAATCCAGGTGTCCCCACCATCTATCCAGTGCCCATCCCCGCCTATTATTCCAGAGAAGCCCTTTGCTGAAGTGAAGCACAGGAGAGGTGCCTCCATGGCTGTGGCAGTGGCGCCGGCCTGGCCTGGTACTCACTTTCCCCATCTTGCAGAGCGGCTGGGCCTTCCGGCTCCAGCTGTGCCCACCAAAAACGCTGGGCCTGGGGGCAGGCAGGCGTCCCTGTGGTCTCGGTGTGACAGCCGGCTCCTCCAGCCTGGGGCCCACTGGGGGCTGCTACCTATAGCAGGACACTTTCACTTCCTGGCTCACATGAGGCTACCTTGCATTCTGCCTTGGGTGGCACCAGTGTCCTCAGGAGCCCGCCTGAGACCTCTCACCCAGCTTTTTGGCTCATCTGGCCGCAGGATGTTCCCATGGCCTGGACCATGGCTTGAATTGTGGTCTGAGATCCAGCCTGCTGTGACTCTTTCCAGGGCCCTGAAGACCCAAAGATGCCCAGACTATTGGAGCCGGGCGGACCTGGGCAGCCAGTTTACTTAACCCCCTTCTCATCCCATTTCCCAGATTAGAGCGTGGAGGACAGAAAGGGAAAGAATCCAGCCTCAGAGTTGCAGACGGGATCCCGTGTCCTCCCAGCCTCGCTGGCCTGGCCTCTGTCTGCTTCCACCCTCTGCCCCCGAGGCTGTCTTTGGCCTGCCCAGGCTTTGTGTGGAGTGAAGGACGAGGGGGCACAGTGGGCAGAGTAGCAACTGCTGCTTTTCCCTCAGGGCTCCTCCAGGCCTCTGCCAGACCCTGCGTCCTTCCAGGTCTGGGGAGCCTGGGCACTGGGAGGGTCCTGCTGGTGGGGCCTCATGCCAGCCTGAGAACAAGGTTTCCCGGCTGGGCTTGAGCCCCCAGCGCTCTGCCCCTGAGGAGGGCAGAGTCTGGGGTCCTTTTGTGCCTCCCCTCGCCCAGCTCCTCAAGGAAGGTGGACTAAAGTATTCTTTCATCAAGTTTATCAGGTACCTACAATGTGGCATGCACTCTTCCAGACCCTGGGGCTACACTGGGGAACTTGACAGGGGCCCTGCTTACATTCTAGTAGGTGAGACAGACAGTCAGCAGGTCAACAACTTAATACATGATGTCATGCTGAGTTATAATTAGTGATTTGAAGACAAATAAACCAGGATAAGGTGGATATAGGGAGATGAGTGGGTGATGCAGCTTCCTTAGATGGGGTGGGAAGAGAAGGCCTCTCTAAAGAGGCTGCATTTGAGCAGATACCTCAGGGACACAGGGGAGTGAACTCCATGAACATTTGGGAGAAGAGCCTTCCAGGCAGTGGGAATCGTGTGTGCAAAGGCCCTGTGGCAGAGGCATGCTTGGCGTGCTCTAAGAAAAGCAGGGAGGCTGGTGTGGCTAGATGGAATGAGGAAAGGAGGGAGCAGGGAGGAAGTCAACAGGGTGATCAGGGACCAGGGGATAAGGGACAGAGAGCCTTATCAAGCTCAGGAAGGACTTCTGACTTCATGCTCAGTGATTTGGAAGCCACTGAAGGATTGTAAGTAAAGGACTGAGGCTGTTAGATGTGTTCTCTAAGATCTCTGGCTGGTGAGCTGAGAATAGACTGAAGGGACAAGGGTAGCCACAAGGAGACCATCTGGGCAGCATTTATAGGAACCCAGGAAAGGATGCTGGTGGCTTGGACCAGTGTTCAGTGGAGGTAGTAAGACAAGGTCAGATCCTGAATGTATTTTAAAGATTGACCGAGGCTGGTTGGGCGCGATGGCTCACGCCTGTAATCCCAACACTCTGGGAGGCCAAGGTGGACAGATCACAAGGTCAAGAGATAGAGACCATCCTGGCCAACATGGTGAAACTCCATCTCTACTAAAAATACAAAAATCAGCTGGGCATGGTGGCGTGTGCTTGTAGTCCCAGCTACTTGGGAGGCTGAGGCAGGGGAATCGCTTGAACCCAGGAAGCAGAGGTTGCAGTGAGCCGAGATCACGCCACTGCACTCCAGCCTGGTGACAGAGCGAGACTCCATCTCTCACACACACACACACACACAAGATTGACTGAGGCCGTGGCCAGGAGCCCATTGAGAATGCCTGTCCACTTCCATGAAGCAGGCTGAGGGTTTGGGGCTAGATAACTGCCTCAAGTCTCTGTGTCCTGGATATCTGAATGCTTCTCCTTTTGTACTTGTCACTTCCTGTTCTACAGGCACTCTGTCACAGATGCCCATTTAACAACTGGAAAAATAGAGGCGTAGTGGGTGTTCCTGATACCCTCGTCTACTCTTGGAATTCTGACATTCTGCATTTGGACTCTCTCCTCTTCTCTGGCTGATTCCTTTGCATTCACCCCCTGCATGTTCAGATCCTCCACTCTATGCACCATAGTTTCCCAGCATGTTTAGTCATCCTCTATCTCAAGGCCTTTGCATATGATAATTCCTCCACCTCTACTCTCCAATCTGGTGAACTCCTAGACATCCTTAAGAGCCCAGCTCGAAAGCTGCCATCTCTGAACTCTCTCCCTTGACACTCTCAGACGCTGAGGATTTCTTCTCCACTGAAAATTCTACTCCTTTCTTTCCCTCCCACACTCTATTGCAAGGGATCAACTGCATGGAGCTGGGTCTCTGCCTTCCTTCACGCCCCCTCTTTCTGTGCTGTGTCCTCACAGCCTGGCCCAGGGCCGGCACTTAGGAGGGAACAAAAACATTTCAGTGTATTCCTGGAGCAGTAGTTGGTTACTATAGAAACAAGGAAGTGTTGCAACTTCCTGAACTTGAGGTTGGGGTCAAAGAGGGCAGCTCTATCTTGGCCACACGGGATCAACCCAAGATGGCCACCCTGAGGTTCTTATTAATTCAAAGTCACTTGGCAGGCTCTTTCCCATCCCCGAGCCTCAGTTTACCCCATCAGTAAGATGCGGGTGTTGGGACTGCTTGGCTCTCTGCTCTAACATTCTGTATCCCTGTGCCTCCAGTCCTGCTGTATGACCACAGGCAGGCCCTTTGCCCTCTTTGAGCCTCAGTTTCCTCATTTTGTTGACCTCTGTCCTTCAAGAACATACCTGCCTGCGTCAACCAACTCTAGAATCTCGGAGTCAGCGGCAAGGCTGGCCGTTGATGATTGAACTGGGATTCTTGTGACTTGCAGAGGCACGGAGAGGGAAGTACTGCTTTCCAGGGTGGTGGGGCGGGGGTGGGGGAGTGAGGCAGCTGGAGGGTGGGTTGGTAGGGAGAATCCAGGCCGGCTCACTCTGGCCTGAACCTGCATGGGCCCCCAGGTCTCCTTTCTTCACCTTGAAGGTGGCGGGAGCTAGTGCTTGCCAGGGGCTCTCGGCTCTGCTGGGTGCTGCCCGCTTCACATTCTGTTGCCGCGACAAGTAGACCCCGGCCTGTGCCCTGAGGACCAGAGGTCCTCGTGTGGTCCTGGAGGCTGCCTGCTGCCTGCGTGGCTGGGCTGAGTGGGTGGGCAGTGTGTTCTCATTGTGTCTCTTCTCTCTCCACCTCATTGCTCAGAAGCCAAGAGTTAGCCAAGCACAAAACCGCAGCCTGGCAGCTGACACCCTCCTCCGCAGCCCTGCAGCACCTGGGCAGGCTGGTTCTGGGGGCTTGTTCCACCAGGGCTCAGATAAAGCCTCCTCAAGCTGGGGGTAGGGGTCAAGGAACCAGCATACCTAGCATGACACCAGGCCTGCAGTTGAGTTCCCACCTGCCATTTGCACGTGCCATTGGTCAGAGTGGGCAGAGGCCTCAGCCTGCCTCACACCCCACCCCTGCTCCTGCCTGGCACTCAGGTGCTGTCTGGGCCTCCCCAGACCCAGAAAGAGTGACCTGGGATGAGAGGCTCTCCATGGCTCCCTGAGTCTGCCTGCTTATCTGAAAGATGGGCAGAGGGTGCCTGCCTCCCGGGGTTACCGGGAGGGGAGGCAGAGGACGGCAACTCGTGGTTTCCAGAGCCCAGTAAAAACACACTTGATAGGATTATCAGCAGCAGGCAACAGGCTTCAGCCCAAGAGAAGCCCCTGAGAACCTCTTTTTCTTTTCTTTTTTTTTTTTTTGAGATGGAGTTTTCACTCCTGTTGCCCCGACTGGAGCGCAATGGCACGATCTTGGCTCACCGCAACCTCCGCCTTCCGGGTTCAAGCAATTCTCCTGCCTCAGCCTTCTTAGTAGCTGGGATTACAGGCATGTACCATCACACCCAGCTAATTTTTGTGTTTTTAGTAGAGGTGGGGTTTTGCCACGTTGACCAGGATGGTCTCGACCTCTTGACCTTGTGATCCACCCGCCTCGGCCTCCCAAAGTACTGGGATTATACGCATGAGCCACCGCGCCCGGCCAAGAACCTCTTCTGCAGGAAACAAAAGCCCAAACCTCTTCAAAATGAGACTCTTATTCTGGGATGAGAAGTGCCTCTCCCTCTGTTTCAGAGCTGGGCCCAGTGGCCAGGGACCTGAGTAGCCGTCACAGTGTGCCTGCCTCGCCTGCCACTGCTCCCTGGCTTTCTAGGGTCGGAGTTGGATGAAACCCTTAGGGCATCATTGGGCATTGGAAGGGCCCAGGTAAGGGGAGGATACCCACTGCCCATCTCTGCCACCCCTCAGCTTCCTGGCCCTGACAAGCCCTTGTCTCTCTGCCCTCAGTCCATTGAGGCCACTTCTAGCTGGGACTCTCCTTTGGAGCCTTTTGGGGCATTTTTACCTCCAGGATAGGCAAGGCTCCCTACACCACACCCTCAAGATATGGTCTCACCTCAACGCGCAAAATTCTCACTTCTGTTAAAAAAGGGCCTTGCCGTGGTTGACACGGCTTTGCAGTTCATCCTGTGGATGGTGACAGAATGTGTCTCCCTGCCCCTCCTCACCTGGCAAACTTTGGCTTTGTCATTACCTTCTCCCAGGGGCCTCTCCAGGTATTCTCCTCTGGGCTCCCCCAGCCCTCAGCCTTCACCTTCCCCCCGGTACCAGCTGAGTCTTATTCCTCTATCCCCAGACGAGACGTGGAGCAGAGAAGGTGCCCAGTAAAGCCTGATGACTTGAATGACAGAGTGAAATCCTTCAGGTATGTAGATAGTTCAGTTGGCCAGAAGAAAGCCCAGTTTTCTCAGATTTTACACAGTTATGTTTGATTGCTCAGCATATAGAATCGTTTCTGTTTTTGAGATGGAGTCTCACTCTGTTGCCCAGGCTGGAGTACAGTGGCGTGATCTCGGCTCACTGAAGCCTCTGCCTTCTGGGTTCAACTGTTCTCCTGCCTCAGCCTCCTGATTAGCTGGGATTACAGGCATCCAGCATCATGCCCAGTTAATTTTTGTGTTATCAGTGGAGACGAGGGTTCATCATCTTGGCCAGGCTAGTCTTGAACTCCTGACCTCGTGATCCACCCACCTCGGCCTCCCAAAGTGCTGGGATTATAGGCGTGAGCAACCGCACCTGGCCCTTTTTAAGTTTTATTACTTTATTTTATTTTTTAGAAACCAGGTCTCAGTCTGTCACCCAGGCTGGAGTACAGTGGTGTGATCATGGCTTACTGCAATCTCGAACTCGTGGCTCAGGCGATCCTCCCATCTCTGCCTCCTGAGTAGCTGGGACTACCGCACGAGCCATCACTCCTGGCTAATTAAAAAAACATTTTTTTTTTTGTAAAGATGGGAGTCTTGCTTTGTTGGCTAAGCTGGTGGGATTTTTTTTTTTTTTTTTAAGATAATCTTTTTGGAAGCTCTGTGGCCAGGACTGGTTTTCTATACCTTTGGCCAACCTCTTCCTTTTAAAACCAGTGCTTTCTGACGTGCATTTTTGCATTTCCTTTATTTACCTGGTCTATGCGACTATTTTTTCTCTTTCGGATTCCATACAGCAAATAATTCCACCTCTCTTTTTATTTGAATTTCTCATGCCAGAAAGGCAGGGAGGGTTAGTAAACACTGCTTTGGTTGTTCTTTGTTTTGTTAAGTGTTTTTAACTTCTTAGTGTGTTAGATTAGATTTTATCTGACTTTCCTACCTGACTTAACCCCAGGTTTCTAACCCTCCACCTTCCCATTGCTTGCTCAGTGGCATTGTGTCTACTAGGACAGCTGTGTGTGGTAGTGCAGGTTGCGCACTGCACAACTTGGGGGTGGTACTCACATTTTAGTCCCCTCACATTATATGTGTATTAGATGAGTTTCTGGCAGGTGGTGGTAAAGTGTTTTGAGAAAGGGGAGCCTGGTTCTAATTCTCATAGAGTCACCATGGATTGGGAGTGGGCTGACATTGTCGCATCATCCTGGCTGAAATTGGGAAGTCATTTTGACCCCTCCCTGAAACTGTACCCCATGACATTGGGTTTCCATGTCCCCCTTGCCCTGCCCAGAGCATGGCTTATGGGAGGATGTAGTCAGGGAACTGATGTGTTTGGACTCCACCTTCTGGATGTTTCCGAAGCAGCCTCGCTTCTGTACGTCCCAAGGGAGCAGCCTTCTCCCTCAGGTGTTCACCTCCAGCTTCCCCTTTTCCATCGTCCCTCCACTTGGCTACTAGTGTGGGCCTGAATAAAAGGCACTCCTGATCTATCGCCTCTTCCACTCTACTTAAAACTCCTTCATGCCTCTCTACTACCTACGATCTGACACTCAGTGCCCTTCATTCTCTGGCTGCAGATGAGCTTTCACTTGGGTGTGTTTTGCACATCGTGCTCCTCTCTGCTCTGTCTGCCTGGAGAACTCCTAGGCATACTGCACGCTCTGCCCAAGCCTCAGCTTGCACTCACGCACCAGCCAGGTCAAATGGATTGGTCCTCCCCCTGCCCCAGCTCCCCAGGCGCTGCTTCCTGACCGGTGTTGCAGCCCTTGCTTGGCAGGATCGAAGCTACCTTTAGGACACCCCAGCCAGAGCCAGGCTCTGACTCCCGGCACTCTGCAGCAGCAGCTTGGATCTGGCAGACGTTCCAATGCGCTCCCTGCAAGGTGAATAATAAATGATGGCTACCCTTTACACAGAGCTGGTCGGTTTTGTGGTGTGGACCGTGTGCATGGTCTGACCCCTGGCCCCTTCTTTTGCCCTTACCCCTCCCAGCTAGAGCCAGAGAGATGGCTGGGCCATGCCAGGCTCCCAGGAGCGCCTCTCCTCCCCTCCTCTTCTTTCCCCTTCCTTCCCCTCCCCTCCCCAAAGCTACCGGGGTCTGAGGATACCTGTGAGCTTGCTGTCCCTGCATTGCCACTGCCCAGGCTTGGCTTCCTGGGAGAATTGGCTCGGCAACAGCAGCCTGGGCCAGGCCACAGGGCTTCTTGGGCAAAACTCCCCGGGCAGAGCCAGGGGCTGATGCCTCGTACGCACAGCCTGTTCACCAGGCAAGTCTGCAGGCAAATGGGCTCCAGCTTACCATGGTGCTGGGTAAACACGGGTGTGCAGGCCTGCCTAGGCACGGCCCCGGGTTCTGTCAGTTAAAGGTGCAGGACACCATTTTGTTGAGCCATGAGTTGCCAGTGAGAGGGTGACAGAGAGTGACACATGGCAGCCTCCACCAACCTTCCCAGGGACTCAGCCCCTCCAGGCTTTGAGGAGAGGCTGCAGGACGCTTGGGGGTTCCTGGGCCAGGACTGCTGTTCTGTCTCTGCTGCAATGCTGGCTGCTACCTGGGACCTGGGGAAGGTGGGTGGGCTATGAGCAGGTGCGTTTCCTAAGCCAGGTTTGAGACCAGAGCTTCCATTTAGCCGTCCCCACTGCAAATACATTTCAGTCCTCGCCCCGCGCCCCCCCCCCGCCCCAGGCAAAGCTCACATCCTTGGGGACACCTGTCCTGCACCAGGCTTGGTACTTTGGGGTGTGGAGACTGTCGCAGCAGCACCCCTCTGAAGTTGGTGGTGTTACCCCATTTTGCAGAGGAGGAAGCTGGAGCTGTTCAGCCAGCTGTGCAGGATAGCTGGTCTTCTACTCCCTACGCGAGGCCACAACTTGATTTAAAAACTTTTCCAGTCTCTGGCTGTTAGTACCAATGAGTATCCGGTGGACATTGTTGTCCACCCCTGGCCATCTGATAGGACTAGCTCTGAGCCGGTACCTGGGCTGGTGCCACATTTGGGGAGGTGAACAGGTAGCCTCAGAGCCCAAAGCAGCTGGTGGGGTTCATTGCCATGGAGGAGAGTTCTCTGTGGTTCGCAGCCAAAGCCTCTGCACATCAGATCCTTCTCCCCACCCAGGTGGAACCATGTGGACCCCATGCCAGTGAAGGGAAAAGTAGCCCCTGGCACTTTTGCAGACACTGTGGAAGGGTGACATGGACAACACGGGTGCTGCCCATCTGTCCCTCGCACTCTCCTTCTCCGAAATGAACTCAACTCAGGGTGTGTTGTGCCTTCTCCCCCTCGCTCTCGTTTTTGGTTTTGGTCTGGTGCATTTGCAGTCCTTGCCTCCTTCCAGAGGACGCATTGGACCCCTCTCCCTGGACCCTGAAAACCTGAGGGGCGCTGGGACTGCTGTGTTGGATCAGAAGAATCCGGTAAAAATTGGGGTTTCTGGCTGCAGGGGGCACTTGGGGTGCCTGCTGCGTGCTCCCTGAAGGTGAACTCCCAGGGAGGGTGTGTCCATTTGGAGGGCAGCCGAGATCACCACTCCTCTAGCCACAGCTGGGACAGCCTTCCTCTGTCCCTCTCCCTCTCTCACTCCCCCAACCCCCAGCCCCAGGCCACCTGCTCCCTTTTTACCCGTGCACATGTCCATGTGTGCCCTTACAAGCTCCCGGCTTTTGGAAGGGAGGGGACAGGTTGTAGAGAGACGGGATGCGCCGGAGTGTAATTTTATTTCTGTGGCTCTCCTTTCAAGCTGTCACGGTAAATCTATTTTACTTGTCACTTTGTAAATCATTATGCAGGATTAAGCCTTTTACCAGCTTTTAAGGCTTCTGCAGCCAGGGACAACCCCACCTCTCCCTCATCCTGCCTCCTTCTTTCCCTCACCTCCCTTCTGAATGACCCTACTGCTGTGTCTGAAGGCTCAGTTAGAATGAAAGTGGGGGCCCAGGACAGAGCTTGCTGTCATTGAGTTTAGTTGCCCCATTTTACAGGTGGGGAAATCCCAGGAGAGGGAGGGATTCCCAGCGGCAGAGCCTGGGGTGCTTGGTGTTTTCTGGTACCCCTGAGCAGCGGGGAGGGAAGCTACTGAAAGCAACCCAGCATGGGCATGGCACTTGGAGGGTTTTTTCCCATCCCCCTTGGGGACCTGGAGGCCGCCTATGGCTGTGGCAAGATTGCTCAAGACTCATAGGGAGACCTCGTTTGGAAGAGGAGATGTGCTTGGAGTGAGAGAAGGACCTTCTGTCCCCTCCCAGGGTGTGGGGCTGGTGTGGTGGGGGTCTGGTGACAGGAATCTGGAGGTGGGAATGTGGTCAGAGGCTCCCTGCTGTCCTATGGGATCCCGTTTATTTATTTCTCCAGATATCTGTGTCCTCCAGAGAAGCTTTGGGGTGCAAGAACAATGAAGCCATGTGCCGAGATGTTCAGAGTTGCAGATAGTGGCCGGGACTGCTAGCCAAGAGCCAGCAGTAGGCAGCGGCGCGCTTCCCTTCCTGGGTCCATCTGGAGCAGCCAGCTCACAAAACCAGAGTGGAAAGATGCCCACCCACAGGCTGATGACGCACACTGTGGGAGCTGAGGTTTGGGGGAGCCCAGGATGTATGTGCCCAGGGCTTGAGGCTGTCAAAGCTGGGCCATGCCAGGTTTGACAGCCTCAGGTCTTGCTGCCTTTTCCATCAGGACACACTGGCCTTGTCACCAAGTCAAGGGCTTCCTCCCTATTGCTGGGGCTCCAGGGCTCTCCTCTGCCTGTCTGTGCCAATAGAGGACCCCGCCTTGGGGACCCGCACTCACTCATCCTGCTTCCACCACTCCCCGCCTAGACCTCTGCTGTCTTGAGCCCAGACAGATTCATCTCTTGCAGCAATTGCAGTCCGCCAGGAGACCTTCTCTGGCATCTTCTAGGGGAGGGTCCTGTGCTTGGGAAGCTGGGCTGGGTGACATTCATTCCCACAGCCCTCTTTGCTTTCCCTCTTCCAGCCCCCATGTTGTGCAATGCCAACTGCCTTTTTTTTTAATTTAAAATTTTAGAATTTTGTGGGTACATAAGTAGGTAAATATATTTATGTGGGCAACTGCCTATTTTTAGACTTGAGCTGTTCTGCAAAGCCAGAGCCCTGTCTCTTATCCCCTAGCACAGGGGCCATAACGGCACAGGCTAAGGAAATATTTCTCCATTAGAAGGATGGCCAAACAAAAGTCCTCAGACCCTGACCTCAAGGAGTTTCACAGTCTGCATTAGAAACAACCTTGGCTACTCAGCAGAATAGCTGTAGTAAGTGCCGAAAGCTTCAGAGAAATCAGCTTAGAAGTTGCAAGGAGTGAGAGAAGAGAATGGCTAGATTGGTCTGAGAGGGCCTCCTGGAGGAGGGGGCATTTAAGGGCTACACTGAAGTTGTAGAGGCTTTAGCTAGAACAAGGCAAGGAGGACAGGGAGGAAAGGTACTTTTGGGCGGTGGAACGGGCATGACCAGAGGAAGGGAGTTGTGCATGCGGGGTGCTTAGGGCAGCTCAGCCAGCACCCAGAGACTTTAGGGGAGGAGCAGAGGCCAAGTTTCTAGGGATGGCTAGGACCCCAGAAGGAAGCCTGCGTCAGAGGGGACACTCATCCTACATGTGGAGAGGGGGAGGTGTATGACGGACTGGGCGAGGACAGAGCAGTGTTTTAGGAGATTTAGTGACAGAGAGCCACCTGGGTTGGAAGGGACCGGAGCCTATTAATTAGGCAGGTGAGTGAAGTCCCTCAGGTGCACTTCAGGACCAACCAGGGGCCCTGTGCTGGGTGGGATGGGGTAGCGCTTAGGGGCTGGTGCTGCTCCTGCTCCCTCCATGCTGACTTGGGGAGGAAGCAGCCGCAGCAGCTGGGGCTTCTGAGGGGTCTGGGTGCAGGCTTGGCCCGGCTACTCCTTGTGGAGAGGGGGTGGCCTGTGCCTCGATCCTCAACCTGCAAAAGGGGGAGATTCTACAAGCCCACCCAGCCTGTCTGCCTGCTGCTGGAAGGAGTGAAGGAGGCGCAGGAAGGGGAAATTCTTTGTGAACTGACATTGTCTGTTCTCATCTCCTTCTGGAAAACTGGTGGCTGCTGTGCCATGGCCATTTTGTGGCTGCTGGCTTCCCTCTGTTCTCCAGATTAGAGGCGACTGCAGGATCTGGGTTTCATTACCAACAAGCCAGGTGATCCTGGGTCCGTCACCTCCCTCTTCCAGGCCTTGGTATTCTCCTCAGTTCATGGATCCGCGCTGATAACCCAAGTCTTGCTGCACACAGCATGGCTGGTGTTCTGAGCTAGGAGAGCCAGGCTTGGGCTACGGCTAGGGGTGTCCCCCTGTGAGCAGAGCCCCACACCTGTTGTCACGACAGCATTGCAGCACCTCCTTTTAAGCCTTGGAACCTCCGCCAAGAGGTTCTTGTGTGTGCTTTTTGGTCTCTGGGACTTCTAGGCCCATTTGACATTTTCTCATACTTCCTGCCCACTCCTGGAGCCCCCTGATTAGTCTACTTGGTCACAAACCCATATCAGATCCCTGGTATCCCCCAGCAAGCCTTGTACAAGGCATGTGCCTTTAAGTGATGCTCGTGACTGTTTGAAATCTGGACACCAGCTGGCAGAGGGACAGTCAGGTAGCTCACTTTTCTATAAGACTTTTTTTTTTTTTTTTTTTTTAACAGATTTTTTTTTTCTGATAAAAGAACCCATGAGATAGTCAGGAGACAGTCCTGGAAGCAGCACCCCCAAAGCTGTTTGAATGTGATGCAGACAGTTGAGGGGCTGAGCTACCAGCCAGTAGGAGAGAGGGTCCTGGAGGTTCACTGAGCAGTGGGGGAACTGAGGTGCAGAGGGCACCCAGCAAGAGAGTGATTGGTTGGTAGGTCCAAGCTTCAGTTAATTATTATTATTCCTACCCACCACCACCACCACGTTCAGGGGATGCTTTATGTTCTCTGCACCGTGCCATGTGGTTTATGTACATTACATTTACTGTTATGAAGGACCCTATGTGGGAAGGACTGCTCTACCCCAGTTTTTTTTTTTGAGAT
>CAUYQU010087658.1:0-28289 GCA_963574635.1 Cheracebus regulus | reverse complement strand
GGATGAACCTGGAAACCATCACTCTCAGCAAACTGACACAAGAACAGAAAATCAAACACCGCATGTTCTCACTCATAGGTGGGTGTTGAACAATGAGAACACATGGACACAGGGAGGGAAGCATCACACACTGGGGTCTGTCAGGGGTAAATAGGGGAGGGACAGCAGTGGGTGGGGAGTTGGGGAGAGAGAGCTTGGGGAGAAATGCCAGATATAGGTGATGGAGAGGAAGGCAGCAAATCACACTGCCATGTGTGTAGCTATGCAACAATCTTGCATGTTCTTCACATGTACCCCAAAACCTAAAATGCAATTTAAAAAAAATTTGGTCAAGTAATTTAATTGCCCCAGAACTAGTTCCTTGTCTGCTTATTAGGACATAATGTATTCAAAAACCTCTAAAGGAGGTTCTGTCACAGAACAGATGATAAATTATATAATTTTAAAATATTCTGTCTCGTTATTTTCAAATACATCTAACAAATTACAGTACCACAGTTTTCGGGACAGATTTTTATACCAATTACTTAATTGGTAAAGTAATTCTAATTCTTGTAACAATCATGAGTTTAAGAGTATCTTAAAATACTACCATTGTATGACACAGTGAAAGTTTGGTGACACAGCAAGAATTTCAAAGCTGATGTGGGGACCCAAAGGGCCCTGACTTCCTGCTCAGCACTGATATATCTTTGACAGTTAAATATGCTCCAGCAACAATTTATATTATTAATTGGTTTAATCAACCTTAGATAAACTATACACAAAGTGCCTGCTTATCCCAAATTCCAAACTGATGGGTTGTTACTGTATTTACATATACATTCACTTTTTTGTTTTGAGACAGAGTCTTGCTCAGTCATCCAAGCTGGAGTGCAGTGGTGCAATCTCAGCTCATTGCAACCTCTGCCTCCTGGGTTCAAGCGATTCTCATGTCTCAGCCTTCCAAGTAGCTGGGATTACAGGCATGTGCCACCATGTCCAGCTAATTTTTATATTTTATTAGAGACAGGGTTTCACCATGTTGGTCAGGCTGGTCTTGAATTCCTAGGTTCAAGCAATCTGCTTGCCTCAGCCTCCCAACTGCTAGGATTACAGGTGCAAGCCACCATGCCCAGCCATAGACAGACATTTAATGACACTCAGAGAAGTCCCACTGAAGCAATTTATATATGAAGATGCCAGTATGATTCTGATCCCCAAACACTGATCTCTTCTGAACACTGGTTTTCTCCTCTTCAGAAATTGTTTTAAAAAAATAAAAATAAAAAACAACATATACTAACAATATTAACTGAGTGCCTACCATGTCCCAGGTCTGACTCAACACTGGGGATGCAGCAGTAAGCAAAACACCACTTACCGGCTCAAAGGGCTCAGTCTGGTGGGCGGAATCACTTCTCAGGGTGAGCTCTTTCACAGGAGTTTTCCTCTGTGGAACTGCTGAAGTCCTTGGCGGTTCTTATTCTTTGGGTTTTCCTTCCCCAGAACACTTAAGCAGTTGGCTCCAGCAAGGGTAGGGTACAGGGGAGAGCAGTGATCAGAAAAGCCTCACATTGCCTCCTCCATTTAGGCCCCATCCAACCTTGCCAGATCTTCATCACCTCCACCTCCTTTCCCTCATTCCTGGCTACTACAGATAACTCCCAATATTTCAGACAGATTTGTACATAATGGAACCCTAATTATGCACCAGGTGAAGGTCTATTCAAAACGAGTTCTGGGATCCACGTGATCTGAACAAAGTAGCTGGGTGCTCCAATATTTCTGCTGCAGTCAGCAGGTTCTGTGAATGCTCTATGACATTAGAGATGGTGTATCCCAGGCTCCCAGGGCCCCAGTCAAATAGTCTTATTTATGACTTAGCCAAATACAGTCCATGACTTAAAACCAAGACTGCACCAATCTCAGTTTAGCATTAATATCCACATCTTGGAATACAGATGTGGATATTAATGCTGATTATCTGATGCATGAAGAGTAATATTCATTCAGTATGACATTTAGTAAGCTCTTCTCACAAGGGGCTTGATTCTGTTTTCAGAGAATAATAGGGGAAGGTGACCTAGATATGAATCCTAGCTATTCCTGAAAAATGTACTTAACTTCTTGGGAACAGTTACCTCAGCTAGAAAAAGGAAAATATTGTGCATTAAAATAGATTGAAAGTGTATTTTGACCACAATTAGTAGACAAAATAGGGCATCCATTATTATTAGTACTATTATTGTACTTTCACACTTAGAATATTGTTATAACTATAAATGTTTTCAAATTCCATAAAAGTATTGCCTTTAATAAGTATAAGAGAATGAGAGCTTATACAGAAAGGACATTAGTTTACCTAATCATCTGATTATTACTCCGTTTTAAGGAAGTTTCAAAATCAAGTGAAAATCAGAGCCAAAAAATGGTGCCTTGTGATTATGCACATTAAATGTAGTTAGAGTCCCATCCTCTGCAACAAGTTTAACTTTGTCATTTTATTATTAAACTCCCAGTTACACAACACAGATTTATGTGACTGTATTTTTGGACCACCACCTCCAACATCACAGGATTTTATTTCATACAGTACTTTAGATTTGAAGATCACCATTGTGATGGTCTTCTGACGAGTTAATTTAGCTAGGCTATAGTTCCACTATTCCATCAAATACTAATCCAGGTGTTGCTGTTAAGATATTTTGTAGATGTGATTAAAGTCTATAATCAGTCCACATTAACTAAAGGCGATTAACCTAGATAATCTGGATGAACTGATTCAAGCAGTTTAAAGGCCCAAAGAGTAGAGCTGAGGTTTCCCTAAGAAACTCCATCTGTGGACAGCACCTTCAGTCTGTGCCTGAGAGTTCCAGTCTTCCCTTCCTGAAAGCCTGCTATTCATATCTCAGACATGCCTAACCAGCCCTACAATCATGTAAGCTAATTCTCTGCAATAAATCTTAACCTCTTCTACTAGTTCTGCTTCTCTGGTTAAATCTTGACTGATACAGCCATGCAACTCTCATTCTTTTTCTTTTTTATATTAAATCTAATTGACTGCACCTTGATGTGAAGGTAGAAATGGCTCTATAAAGGTTCTCTTTATTATGGATGGATTAAGTGGGGTTCATTATTCCCATAGCAGATGTGAATATGGTTTTAATTCAACGTATTGCTTTATTATCTATTTTGCTGTATCTTTCTTACCTTTTTGTGTCAGAAGGAAACATCGAATGTAGATTCAGTAACACCTGCTTTTGTAAATCAATCTTCTTTTGTGACTTAAAACTTCATGTTTAACTGGCACAAAATTGAAACTCATATACAAATAATGTTTCCTATGGATTTGTAAGTAGAGAAAGGTCTCTGATTTTAGAAATGGAAATGCAGTATGAAATCATTTCATCAAAATAGAAGCAGATATTATCACTGCTTTGCCGAACTGACAATCTAATTTTAAATAACTCAGCAGAAAATTTTCATCACTTCCCCAGACATAATTTCTTAAAACTGTTTAACAGCTTTATAACTCTACTAACAGGTGTTGACTTTACTACTAGTTTTTTTGTTTGTTTTTGAGATGGAGTCTTACTCTGTCACCCAGGCTGGAGTGTAATGCCTCGATCTCAGCTCACTGCAACCTCCACCTCCCAGGTTCAAGAGATTCTCCTGCCTCAGCCTCCAAAGCAGCTTGGATTACAGGCGACCACCACCACGTCTGGCTAATATTTTTTATTTTTAGTGGAGACGGGGTTTCACTATGTTGGCCAGGCTAGTCTTGAACTCCTGACCTCGTGATCCACTCACCTCAGCCTCCCAAAGTGGTAGGAATACAGGCATGAGCCACCGTGCCTGGTCCTATACTAATAGGTTTTTTTTTTTTACCATTTCATCTTGAACTACTCTGAGAACTTCTCAAACTAGACTACAGTTATATGCACACAGGCCTTGAGAGCTAATTTGAAAATAAGAACCCAAAGGCAGCAGAATTTGAAGCTAAATTCAGCTTTTCATTATCCATGACAAACTTTTCTAAATGAGATGCAGTAGTCCTTTAAAAAAAAAAAAACTCCACTTTAGAAATGTTAAACATTTATTTATTTTCTTATCAGGAGCTCTTTTCTTGGTTGCACAAATAACCATATTTTTTGGAATTTAAATATTAGAACCCATAATTCAAGGTGGTTTTCTTTTTCCCATACAGGTCAGTTACTATTGTAAAATAAATTAATTTTCATTACAAAGGTCTAGTACCAATAGATAAGCAAGAAATTTATCATAACTTACCTCCAATAACAAACTTGTGCTTTGATATTTCTTATTTATTATAAAAACTGAGTTTTCAATGAAGGCAGTTTGGCAGGACTATAGTTGTGAAAATAAATCTGAATTTAGCCATTCTTTAAACTTAAAGTTATTGTAGAATAAAATGTCAAGTGAAAACTTTTCTGTGATATATACAGAAATGATATATATGTAAATATTTTCACATAAACAAAAAAAAATCTAGAAAAAAATTAAATATCCGTAACAGAAATACACAGATTAAAACGGTTTTTTTTTTTTATTTTGCTTCAATGCTTCCATTGAACACAACTGGCAGAGCAATAGGAATTAGATAAATCTTTACATTTCTTCAGGAAATTACATACAATAAAGACACCTCTCTAGAAGAAAAGAAAATATTAGCATAATTAGACTCCTGAAAGTCATGCCTTTCAATTAAGTCACTCTTTTTGCTCTACTGTGAAGCTATATACTTTATCAGAATTTTGCCAGTTGAGAGAAAATAAAGCTAACACTGGCAAGATCCAGCACAAACACAGGTGGCAGCAAATTAGGCACAGTGATGTGTGGATTTTCCTCTCAATGTGGATTACTCATGCCTAGGAGATAATGGCTTGCAATGCAAAACAAACATTGTGGAATAAAACAGATGATATCTAAATAGATATAGTTTCTATAGGGATGTTTCCTGAAGTGTTTCCCAGGGACCACCTGAGCCAGAGTCAGGCAGAGTGCTCAAAAAACAAAAATGTACATTCCTGGACTCAACCACAGACCCTCCGGGGGCCCAAAAATCTGGACTGTTAACAAGCTCTCTTGGGGACGCTTAAACACGTATTAAAGTTTAAATAACATTACTCCATACTACTTGGAATTTCTCTTGCATCTTTCTTTTGACCACAAATATTTCATTATCTCTTTTCATGCTTCTTACTATCCAGAAGGAAAAACAGGCAAACTGAAAACCATTTCTGATTATGCCTGTCAGCAGTGAGAATTAGTAGTGGTATCTTTTCCCACTTCAAGAAAATATGGGGCAATAGGCAACATATGATTTTGCACCTACATTTCTCTAAGGTGCTCCGTAGTACTTATTTTTAAAGCTTCCAAAATGTATACATAATAAAAAATGTTCAAAATGGTTTGTAAACGCTCATCAGATCAAGATTACCCAGTGTAAAAAGAACTGCTGTTGAGTGTTGTTGCTGAATTCTCACAAAGACCACTTCATAATCTTTGTTCACAAACGGAGCATCTCAGCAGGCACTCCAGAGCTCTCACCAAATGAGGCACTGCCTATTAAGCAGCATGAAAGTACCTAGAGACTGCCCATAAAACAGGAACAAAGAAAACAAAGCTCAGTTTCAACTCCAGCCACAAAGGAGTCTTCATAACCTACCAATATGTAAGATGAATACAGATCATGCTGACTTTCCTCAGAGAAAGTCTAATCAAAAATGTCCTTATCGATATCTGCTTGAAATCTCGTTTATATTGAAAATGGAAAGCATAATACACTTCAACATGCTACTAGTATCTACTACAGTGCTTATGTCCTATAAATTCCCTATGGACAAAAACAATTTTACCTGTGAATAAAAATTAGAAATTAAAGAGGTAGATGACTATCATTTGAAGATGATCCCAAAACAACATGTTGAATAATATGCTTTAGTCCCCAAAGAGCTGTTTAGCTGGACAATGAGTTCCAACACCGGTACAATTTCCTTAAGAGCAGGGTTTCCCAGGTCTTTCGTGATATCATCAATCTTTCGATGCCCTAACTCCTGATACGGTGCCACAAGCTCTTCAGATATTTAATATTAGAAATAGCTAATGAAGTAAAATGTAAAGAAGTAATACTGGAGACCAAAGGGAGATGCTGAAGTCATCTAGGCTCTTCAAGTATCTATACCCTAGTATGGAGGAAAGTACATTTGACAGGACATTAGAGATACATCTAATCCAATTCTCTGGTTTTACAAATGAAGAAATAGAAGCTTATTTTTTCCACTGGCTCACAAAGCACTAACATCCTGAAAAGATGCTATAAATCCATGGTTAACTTACCTAATTAGTCAATGATATACCCAAGTGGCTATACTTTCAGCCCTTATCCCTATAGGCTGTTTTATAAAGTGAGCCACTGGTAACAGAGAAGCTGGCCAAGGCCCTAGATGCACCTTGGGGGCAGACTGTCAGCAAGAGAAAAATAATTTGAAATGCCAGACCTGCCCTATTAAAACTTGTTCTAGGCTCAGACCAGGATTCATTTTCCCTTCTTTGTAGGAAACAAACTGAGCATGTTCACAAACTCCAGCTCTGCTAGGGCAAGCATTGGGGCAACAATACTATTCTGCCCAGAACACTTAGAACTAACACAGGTGGACAACTGGAAACCTCTAAACCCTCAGAGGCAAGACCTACACATAGCTAACTTTAATTTTTCAATAATTGTCAGTCACTTGTTTTGCAAATTAAAAAAAAAAGTTAAAAAGTGGTTGTAGGCCAGGTATGGTGGCTCACGCCTGCAATACCAACACTTTGAGAAGCCAAGGCAGGCAGATCATTTGAGCTCAGGAGTCTGAGACCAGCCTGGGCAACATGGCAAAACCTTGTCTCTACAAAAGAAAATGCAAAAAATTAGCTGGGTGTGGTGGCACACATCTGTGTGTGTGAGTGGTCACAGCTATTCAGGAGGCTGAGACAGAAGTATCGCCTGAGCCTAGGAGGTTGAGGCTGCAGTGAGCCATGACCACACCACTGCATTCCAGCCTGGGTGGCAGAGTAAGACTCTGTCTCCAAAAAAACAACAAAAAAAAGTGGTTGTAAGTGATTTTATTTTATTTTTTCTATTTTCCAGTGTTTCTGTAATGCTTTCATATTTCTTCTGGTAATAAGAAAATAAAGGCCAATTTTTTAAAAGAATATTTTAGTCTAAAAATTAAAGGACGCATAGAGTTCCCTCTACTATGAGACATCTAAACTGAATGAAGTGTCTGCGTGGCATAGTGGAACAGTGCAGCCTTAGGATTCTGACGGATTTTTGGATCCCAGCTCTACCACTAACCTTGGGCAGGATTTTAATTCCTCTCAGACCTGCTTTCTTCATATGTGAAAAAATAATAATACCTACCTCACAACCTGTGAGGATAAAATGATGCACAGTGCCTGACACATACTAAGTGTCCATAAATGTCAACCCCTTCTCCCTATACTCCACAAAAACCCTTGGGTAAAAGGAACCACCATAGCCTGCACCAGCACCCACCATCCCCCTCACTACATTCCCCTTTTAAATTTGCAAGGATTCTGTCTCCTCAGTTTCTCCCTGTTGCTCTGAAGAGTTGCTATTGTGCTTAGAAAACTTTCTATATTTTACATTCTGTCTTTTACAACTGTACATGCAGATAAAACATTTATTAAACTATCTTCCCATAAATGGTAATGCACGTTTTCTAAAGCACATGTATAGAAACAATTCTGAAAAAGAAGACTGAATTAATTTGTATATTGCCTCTTAAAGTGCACCAAAGTAAATAGTAATGATCTTTCAAATGTCACTAACCTTCTTGGGTTAGTTTTTAAAATAAAACTAAATATATATTGATTGAGATGTTTGGCTCCAATGAGATGGCAAAACATAGCAGTGTCTTCCAGAATAAAAAAGTATTGATAAACTCAACTAAGCATATCTTAGCAGCATACAAAATGCCTACAATTCAATGTAACTGCAGGCTCAATAAAGCACAATCCTGATTCTTACTATGAAAACAAAATCAATCAAGGAAAAACTCCAAAACCAAAGAACCATCTCCTCACCCTAAATTGAGGATTTCTATTGAACCCTGGAGGTAATATTTGTAATCACTTTCCTATTGTTTATTCTTGGTAACAACTATAATTACCATTCTTTCTTTACACTGCTCACACACATACATATACAAACCCTATAAAAAACAATAAAGCATAAGTGGAGAAGCTATGAGAAAGAAAATTCAATGTCAATAATGAACAACCATCACCCAAAATGTGAGTCAGTTCCAATATTCACACCACTGTCCGATGTTCCCCACACACGTAGACAGCACTGGGACGTATCCGTCGCCTTGTGTGACCAGGGAGCTGAGGCAAAAACTTGAAGGACTTAGGCATCATGTCCAGGCAAGCATCATGGAATTTCTTAATTCTCCAGTAGTAGATCAGTGGATTCAATGCAGACTTGAGGTAGCAGAGCCAGAGTAGCCAGGTGCTAATCTCAAAAAAGTTGTGCTGATAGTAAAAGTGCTCACTGAATGTTGCCACAAGGCTGTAAGTGGTGAACGGGGCCCAGCAGACAATGAAGACAGCAAAGAGAATCAAAATAGTGGTGAAGGCACGTGTTTTAAAGCCCATGTCAATGCTCATCTGGAAAGGTCTCTGTAGACTCATAAGACCCAGTTTGCTGGCCTGGCTGAGACATATACCTTCAGGGTAGCTATGGATTCTCAAGGCATTGTGCCGAAGGGTGTTGAGTATGCCCATAAATGAATACAGTATTACCAGGAAGGGTATGAAGAAAGAAATGAGAGAAATCAAAATCACATAAGCCTGGTAGCCTGGATTGGTTGTGTATCCAAACACACACTGGGGAGCTCGGGAAGGTATCTGCAGGTCGGGGTTTCCTACAGCTAAAGGAAAAGCCACACAAAAGGAAGCTGCCCAAGAAACTGCAATCAGAACCTTAGCTCTATAAGGGTTTAGCTTATCCTGCCTCTGGACTATAATAAGGAACCTATCTATGCTAATGATGAGCAGGATGGCTACTCCTTCTATCACAAATAACCAGAAAAACATAGCGGATACCCTACAGAAGAATTTCCCAAAAATCCATCGGGTAGTAAGAATAGTTACTAGGGCAAAAGGCATGTTAAGCACTGCAAGCAGCATGTCTGCAAAAGCCAAGCTGGCAAGGAGGATGTTAATTGCAGATCTCATGGCAGCTTTTTGGTAAACCATGAGGCAAACAACCAAGTTCCCAAGAAAAGACACAAACAGAATGAAAATCATTATAGCAGAAAGGGTGATCTGAAGAGGCAAGTTTAGGCCCTTAAATGCTGCTGGTGTTATGGGCACAGCTGTACTATTCACTGTCAAGGAACTCAAACCAGTGGGAGACATGGTTTCAAAACTATATCTAAGCAGCGGACTGATGTCAGGATGCTGGAATGGTGGAGCAAGTGTAATATTCGTGTAGGTGTTTTCATAGACTACAAATGTTGTGTTGGATGTCCCGGTATGGAACGCAGTCAACACTGCTGAGAAGACCATGGTTTCAGTAGGATGGAAGATGCTAGCAGAGATGCAGGTATTCTTCAAGCATTTCAACACAGAACAGCAGTATCAGGTTCCATTAATGGGCTTGGAAATACATTCTGGAAAATGGACAATGAGTCCCATCTTCCACAAGAGTCCTTTTGCCTGAAAACAAAACCAAAACATAAAAAGTAAATGAGAAATGAGATTTGTAAATAACATTTAACTTCAGGGATGCCTTTCATCATGAAGGATCAGTCTTGCTCTTTTTGACCCTTCAAAAATATGTTAACCTCCAGTGTAGTCAACACTAAAATATTGTTCTGTTTATTTTAACTTTAGTCAACCATGGTGGAAATTTCATGACATTCATACATAAAGCAAAAGTACGAGGAATCCCAAAATGTATTACTGCCTCAAAGACCAAAGTTAGAATCTTACTGCTAATTTTATAAGTATTTCCAGTGGCTTTAATTTTAATATGTTAATTTTAATTTTCATGGCTTTTCTATAGTTAATACAGATTTTTTTTTTTACCTGGTTCTCCTGAGAGAACTATTTTTTTTTAATTAATAGTTATTTGGTACCGGTTCTTACTCTATTTTTACATTAGCACAAAACTGGATGGCAAAGAAACCTAAGGCAGGTTTCCTACTTCACACATAACAATTACACACGTACATTCTAACAACCTTATAAGTAAGTACTAGGTAATTGTCATGAAGGTCTGAAACATATTTTCATGGCTTGCTTTCTACTTATTTATCCATTAATTCACCTATTTTTTCATTTTTAGTTTTTGAATTAAAAAATCATTCATTTTTAATTTCTTTCTGGAAGCTCCACCACCAATCATACTGGAGAAGTTACTCAAGTGGAGAAGAAAAATTATAAGTAAGAAGTCTTGGTCATATTTTCAAAAGTTCTATTTTTCTAAAGCTCTCTTTGCTTCTCATAGTCTGTCTTCTCTCCCAAGTCTACCGACTTTCATCCTTTCTTTTCTGATATGTACACATCTATCTTCTCTATTTTCTTCTCCCTAAAAAACCAATCTTATTTTGTGTTAGCAACTTGATCAGAATATGTCAACCAAATAACAAAGATGAAGATATTAAAGGAGAAATGACTAGAAAAATGTTCAGGTATGAAGGATCTATTCAAGAAAACTTAGAAATATACTTAGTTAGCTTGCTCCAAAAAGTTTCTTATCATCTTTCTCTTGTCCTAACCTTCAATTTCTTACCTAGATATCTGCAATTCTAGAGTTTTCTGTAAGGGACTTTCTTAATCTGCTGTTTTACTCACACATTTTGTGGTATGGGTTTTTCCTTCTGTAGGTCTTTACTGGAGAGGTAACCTCTTTACAGTTAGAAAGAGGTCTCTGGATTTCTGCCTAGATTCCTTTAATAAGCTCTTTAAAGACTGGGAAAAAAATAAATGCACAGAAGTTTAAAACAAAATTGCAATTTACTCATTATTTTGACTTAGAATTAGTCACTGGTTTTAAGGGTCATTGTCAAAATTTCATTCATTCATTTATGGGTGTATGATGGGTAGGGATATCACATTCGTAAGACCCAAGATCCAGCAATGTAGCCAAATCAGGGACTCCCAACCATACCTATATCTCTACAGTCCCATCTTTTTTGTCCAGGGCTGCCTTTATAAAAAGAAGAATCCTTATCTATTCATTCAAAATATCAACTTTACTACTTACTTTCAATTTTACAGTTTATTTGCCCTTACTAGATTTTATCTATCCTTACATATTCAATTTGCAGCAGCTTAGTGTGGCATCTTATTAACCACAAAGGGGACAAGGGAAAGAGAGAAGTGGTGGTTGGAAGATTACACCATAATCACCATCAGCCTCTACAGAAGTACCCTAAATGTACATATAATTAAGAATAGAGACTGTGCTTAATTATAAATTAACCTCAATACAAGTCTACCTCTAGAGAAAAATTATAAATAGACAAATGTGTATCTTAAGCCTAATGTGACAGTTAAAATTGTGTTTGACCAAGTAAGCGAACATATACCCATCCTGCACTACGACACAGTTTAAAATATTTCATTTCCTTGACCATGTTGAGGAACAAAACAAAAAATGGAATGAAGCCAAAGTAAAACCATAATTTAAAAGATGCCTTTTAACTTGTTATGTCTGCATAGTCATAATTATCTTTCTACCATCAAAGCCTCCCACAACTATAAAAACTTCTAACAATTCATTCAATATTCCATCAAATATTTATTTAAGAACCTACTCTGTGCCAGGGTACTAAACAGAAAATAGTGAGCAAATAAATGGTTTCTAAATTTCTGGTTAAAAATGCAGACTGCCACAGTCCACATCCCCCAAATCATACTGAAATGACAGTAAAGGGATTTTTTCTTTAACAAAATATATAAACCAAAAGTACAAGAGTTATAAATGAAAAGCACATTAGTAGATAAAGACTTTTTTCCAAT
Organism: Cheracebus regulus; assembly: GCA_963574635.1. Classification (NCBI taxonomy): domain Eukaryota; kingdom Metazoa; phylum Chordata; class Mammalia; order Primates; family Pitheciidae; genus Cheracebus; species Cheracebus regulus. The sequence continues at coordinate 16,247 of CAUYQU010087658.1, read as the reverse complement.
GTTTTAAAGCAAAAAAGCAAATGGTGTTGTGGTAACTGATTCAAGAAAGCATAACAGAGAATAATTTATTCTCAATACTTTCAGGGAAATGGACTTTGAAGAAACTAAAACAATCCTCTACCTCCCTAGAGAATCTCTGTATGCCAGTTACCACAGAAGGTATAGGTAGAGCTGAAAACTGGAAAACTGGCTGAAAATCAGAGCCACTGGAACCCCACTCCACACCTAGTTCTCCTCCTCTCTGAACAACCATGTGAAGACACGTACCTCCATTTCAGTAGCCCAACTCTGTGGCTCAGCTGAACCTGACAAGCACTACACTTGAAAATATCAGTGCAAGGCTGAAAACGGGAACTGAGTGAATGCATATTCAATTTGATAACCTAGCTCCTTTCGCCATCCTGCTCTCAGACTGCCAGAAGCCAGGCACATGTTGCCCACGCAGAAGACTGAAGAGCTGTAACTAAATAGCCACAGAGAAAAAACCTCTAGATACTAACATCTGAGGTTTTCCAGTTACCTTGTATATGGAAGCCTACCCACTGTCAAACCAGCCCATGAACACAGAGATTCTAATCAACTTTTCAGTGTCTATTAAATATAAATGATCAATTTCTCTAAGAAATAGTTTATCAAAAAGATTAAACAAAAACATTTTTGTAAACATCATGGAAAGTGGAGGTTATAGTATTCTCTTGGTCCTCTTTCCTTAGTTTTACCTGCCTCTGGAGTGCTTTACTTTTTTGAGACAGGATTTCACTCTGTCACCCAGGCTGGAGAGCGGTGGCACAATCACAGCTTACTGCAGCCTCGACCTCTCAAGCTCAGGTGGTTCTTGGAGTGTTTTAAATACTTGTTTTATTCTGAAAAGTCTATATTCTCCTAGAAGGCAGCCATTGATTTTATTAATCCCATTGTTCCCTACAACCACTATGCTTTGCATATAGTCCAATAAATATTTGATAATTAAATTCATTTGTATTATGTTTTGTGGGATCAGTTTTTTGTTCACTTATTTTAATATTCATGAAATATGCACATAATTTTAAAAATAAGAAGATAAGTTTTAAGGTGATCATCAAACCCTGTCCCAAACTTCACTACCCCACTCCTGTTTTTAGAAGTACTCATTCTTAATTATTTTAAAGTTTTTTAAAAATATATTTATTCTTTATACATCTAAATAGAAGAAACTACTTTTTGGTTTATCAATTATAGATATTAACTCCTGATTTCCTGTAAGCATAGATGTAGATTTAGCTGTCACAGCATTTCCTGACTTATTTCTCTTCCCTTTGTACTATCGAAATCTTTATTTGAAACTTTTGAATTACAGTAGTGTTTGTATTAATGTAGTTATGTAAATAGTATATTTACTGACAAGCCAATAGAATATTTTCCTTTCTTAACTTTTAGAAATCCTAAAATTAATAATTCACTTATGTATTTATTCTCCATTTTTTTTGTTTTGTTTTGGCTGTTTGAATATTTTTGTGAAGTTTTTTGTTCAAGTCCTTTGCTAACCTTTCAGCTGAGTTGTTTATCTTTTTCTTGTAAATTTGTTGGCATTTAAATATACATATATATATACATACACACACACACATACGTATGTATTTTTCTCAAAGAAGAGGCTGCCTAATTTGTAAGGAACAGAGGTTTATTTTGGCTCGCAGTTCTGCAGGCTATGTGAGAAACATGGTGCCAGCATGTGCTCCTGACGAGGTTTCAGGAAGCTTAAAATCATGGTGGAAGGTGAAGGGTGAGAGCAGGAACAAGAGAGTGAGAGGGGTTGGTGCCACACCCTTTCAAAAAACCAGATCTTGTGTGAACTCAGAGCAAAAACTCACTCACTATTGGGAGGACAGCATCAAGCCATTCATGAGGGATCCACCTCATATGACTCAAATACCTCTCATCAGGCCCGAACATCCAACATTGGGGATTATATTTCCACATGAGATTTGGAGGAGATGAACATCCAAATCACGTCAGTATCATATTCTATGGTATGGATTCTATTCTGATTCTATTCAGAGCAGGAATTTATGGAAATTACATGATTAATGAAGTTTGGGCTCAGTTCCAACTCCCACTCATCCCAGAACTCATGCCATGGTTATTCTACCAGTTTTGAAATGCAGAGTTAGAACAGACAAACTCAGCAGATTCCTTCACTGCTTCTCTAATCTGTGGAGCAAGGGCTATAATGGTAGGAAATGTTGGCTGCAAACCCCTAGAACTATCTATTTCTACCTATGAAAATAGTAAAGCAAAAGCAACATTTCATTCCTGCAGAGATTGCAAAGATTAGAGTCACCACCAAGGACTTGGAGGATGAAGGTGATCATTTCTGCCATATCTCTATTCAAGTTGCCTCTTTGGCTTTGTAGAAAACAGATGGATTTTGAAGAGTGCAGACACTGTTCCAGATGTGGTTTTACTGATGGAGCAAATCAATGTATTTGCTGACTGGTACATGGCTATTGATTTGTCAAATTCTGGTTTTCTCTATATGTGTTAGCAAAGATTACTTGAAGCATTTGCTTATCCTACTATCCTACCTCAGGAATCTGTCAAGTCTCCAGTACACTATCATAATCTAGTCCACAGGGATCTTGGTTGTACTTCTATTCCACAGAATGTCATGCTGTCCCTTACATGCTGACTACACAATAAGTAGTAAATACCCTATGCATCATGGTAAGACGCATGTGTGACAGAGGGTGAAGAAAGAGTCCTAAAAAAACTCAGAGGCCTGCCACCTTTGTACATTTCCTAGGGGTCTTAGCAGTATGTCAAGATATCCCTTCCAAAGTGATAGCTCTGTCGCCTACCACTAATACAGAGACACAGCATCTAGTAGGATTTTCTGGACTCTGGAGGCAACATACACATCACTTGGGTATGTTATTCTGACCCATTTATCAAGTAGCTTGAAAAGCTGACACATTTGAGTAATCAGTAATAATAAGAGACGGCTCCACAACAGATCCAGGCTGCTATGAAAGCTGCTCTGCCACTGAGCCAAAAGATTTACTGGTGTTTTAAGTATCCATGACAGATAGGGATTCTGTATGGCATTTGGCAGGCCCCTCAGACCAGATCTTTAATATTTTGGAACAAAGCTATGGAACATGAGTGCTCCACATAAACCATACAGCTGGGTTTGCACAGAGCATTTCAGCCTTATGCAGAAGTGGTATGTATGAAATTAGACCTGGCAGGTGCTAAGGGAACAGTATGGTTATACGAGCAAGTGGCTGAGATTCCCACAGCTCCTATTCTTGCTGTAATGATCCCCTCTTTAAACTTCACCTGTGACTTCACTGAGAGGAGTTTCTTATGACCAGTTAACAAAAGAAGAAAAAAATTTAGGCCTGATTTATTGTGCAGATGGTTCTGCACAATAAATTGGTACCACCAATGGTGAAGAATTGTAGCATTACGGCCCCACAAGGAAGCCCTGAAAGGCAGAGCAAAGAGAAAACCTCCCAGTGAGCAACATTTGGAATAGTACACTTGGTTGTTTATTTTGAAGAATTCATGCCAGAGATGAAAAACTACATTCATTCATAGACAGTAGCTAATGGTTCAGCTGGCTAGTCATGTAAATGCTCACCAAATAGCAACTTTTTAAAGAAGGAGCTTGATAATCAGGCAGATAAGATGATCTATTATATGGAGTTCAATCAACCTCTTTCTCTAGTCACTCCTGTCCTTCTCTAAAGGATTCATGAACAACACAGCCATGGCAGAAGGGACAGAGGTTACACATGTGCTCAGCAACATGGACTTCCACTCAGCCAGCTCAATCTGGCTATAGCCACTGAATACTCAACGTGGCAACACAGGGACCAAAGCTAAACTGACATAATCTCCTGGAGACACTAGCCAGCTAACTGGCGACAGGTGAATTACATGGACTACTTCCATGATTGGTGATTTTGTTTTTATTAGAATATATCCATATGCTGGATAATTTTACCAAATTAGGCCATCAAGTATAATATCAATATGTTTAGTATCTTGTGCCTCCTTCCTTTCAGACAATATCCTACACATATCAGAATAAAGTAATCAGAAAGCTAATAACCACCTCCACTGTGGTTAAACATATCAAATGAAAACAGTGGAAACTGAAAAACAAAACTCTTAGAATTTTGTTTTCTAAATATCCAGGAGCATAAAGGAACAGACATATCAAGATACTCAGTAATCAAAGGGGCAATTTGCATTCTGAAGAATAACCTTTTATCTCCTGAGTTTTGTTAGGAAGTATAACATCAAAGAACTGTCTTAAGCTCCTTGAATGTTAGCTTTTAAAAATTTCACAGCAACTACGATATTACTACTGTTATAATAGCCATTTTAAGGATGATGGAAGGAATGCACAGAATGGTCAAGTGACATGTCCAAGGTCACATGACTAACAGGCAAAGCTAGAGAGTTAAACCCAGGAAGTCTGTTCTTAGCCACTATGCTATGCTCTAAAACTGAGAATATAATGTACAGAAATGCCACCAGTACAAGAAAAACATAACACTTAGTTTTCTTTTACATATCACTTATATATTTTCAAAGATATATTGCTAAATTTAAAAAGCAATTACAATAAATTTAGAAATGACGTAGAAATGAATCAGGATTATGTCTATATCTTTTATTGGGATATTCATATAAAGGTAGGGCTCTATGCCTTGATTACAGAAGTATAGGTCTGCCAAAAATATATGACACATGGAATCTAAATATGCATGAAAAATACAAATACTTTTTTTCTTTCAAAAAATAAGATTCAGTAAAGAGAATCTTAACAGTGCTGAATTTGCTCAGTGTTTCCCAGTGCAGACTGTACAAATATCTGGTAAAAATATAATAAAGCTCCAAAGTAATTAGATTGGTTTTCCCACGTGGCTGCTAAAATTGGAGTGGCCACCTTTTAATCACAGCTTCACATGAAACAAACAAAAGTGAAAATTCTATAATCCCAATAGAAGTGACTATTTAGTAAGTAAAAGAAAAAATTTCTTCAGGCCAATTCTTTCAGTGCCTAGAAGAATTTCAAGACGCTGCAGTAATATAAATGCTAGCTGTTTTTCAGAAGACTCTCACAGGCTGAAGTGCTGAGGGCGTCCATAAAACTCTGCAACGCAGTCCTCATCAAAACTGGCACTGTGGAGAAAAGGAGCAAAAAAGTGGGACACCTACACTGAACTCCAGTCAACTAAACAGGGCCAGCTTCTTTCTTTATCTCATCCTGCCATCTCTAATTCTTCAAGATGGTTTTATTCTCTTTCCTTTCTGCTCCTCTCCTTTCTTTTTCTCTTCTTTTGTATTATTTTGACTGTATCTCTACACTGAACATTTTCGAAACCAACCTCCCTTTCTAACCTCTGATAAAAGACCATCCTTGGATCCACATACATGCTGGAGTGTACTGGCTTTGCCAGCCCATTAGAATCATAGCCTCTCTTCTACAACTTCCACCTCTAACTCTCTAGGAGAATCCTGTTCTCCTTGCCTCACCAGTTAGGCCCTCAAGTGGCCCAGTATTCACAGTACAAGCTAACTAATGCGTCTAACTGCCTGTTATCTCTACCACGACTCAGACTGCAAATCTTACAAAAGAGACAGGAGCACCACATTACAGCTTAGAAAGAAACTGATTATAAAAAAATTATGCCTTGATGCTAAAATTCATTAGGCTGCCTAGATACAGATATAGATAAAGATATACAGATTAGATATACATATAGGTATGTATCTATATCTACAGATATAGATATTATGTGTATATATAACCAAAAACTTCTTTCATGGTTCAACAAATATGTTCCCTTTGTATGTGTTTCATTTGAATCATTTTCTGTATTTTTCCCTTCAAATCAGTAGTAACCCAGTACTACATAAAACCTAACAACTTTCACAAATGCTAAGAAAATGTCATCTAAACATGGCCAACCTCAAGCCTTTCCTAAATTATCTTACTATAAGGATGTCAAAAGTAGAGAAAAAATATCTGGGTAATAGTCTTGGCCCTTCCATTTATTAACTGAGATATTCAGGCAAGTCAGTGAATTTTCCTGACTGTCAAATGTCCTTATCTCAAAGATGCAGATATAAAACCATACCATAGGGTGGTGAATTAAATAAGAGAGATGAAAGTGAATTATAAACTACAAAGTTCTATCAAATTACAACATATTACAACCATAATCTTCTACAGACTTCGACTATGTTATGCAATCAATTTCTCTATTATAGCCTATTGGTGGGAGTATGAACTGGCATAACACTCTGAGAGTAAGAGTAGGCAGTATTTCTTAATATTAAACAATTTAAATATTGTCTAGAATTCTACATTATAAAAACACTAGCATAAACTTGCAGATAAGAATGTTTACTGCAGCATTACTTCATAGTGAAAAACTTGACATCTTTTTAATACTCATCAATAAGATAACAGTTAAATAAGATGGGTGCAGTGGCTCATGCCTATAATCCCAGCACTTTGGGAGGCTGAGGCAGGTGGATCTCTTGAGGTCAAGAGCTTGAGACCAGCTTGGCCAACATGGTGAAACCCTATCTCTACTAAAAATACAAAAATTAGCTGGGTGTGGTGGAGGCGTGCCTGTAATCCCAGCTACTTGGTGGCTGAGGCATGAGAATCGCTGGAACCTGGAGGCGGAGTTTGCAGTGAGCTGAGATCTCAGCACCACTGCACTTCAGCCTGGGCAATAGAGTGAGACTCAATCTCAAAAAAAAAAAGATAACAGTTGAATAAAGTGTGGTACATACATACTAGGAATACCATGCAGCTATCACAAACAATAGGTCAATCTAGAATCGTGACATCAGAGAATGTTCATTATATACTAAAAAAACAAAATTAACGTGCAGAATGACATACAACAGTCCCATTGTTATGTATGTAGATGTGTGTGTGTGTGTGTGTGTGTGTGTGTGTGTGTGTGTGTGTGTATATATATATATATATATACATGTATGTGTTTGTGTATATGTACATAGGTATAGCCAGACAAACATAAACCAAACTGACAAAACGGATTTCTTTTCTGGCATAAATTAAGGGAATAAAATATTATTTTCCCTATATAGTTACAGTTTTGTAGAATTTTTTTCACATTAAATCAATACTGATCCTGTATTATTCTGTCACACTTTTCTTCCTGTTTCCTGTATAAAATTCCTTGAGGATGCAGGCTACAACCTATCTTATTTGTAACATATCTGACCTAATACAAAGCTGTGTGCCCTAGTGTTGTTTAAGATACAACAACCATTTATGCCACTCTTTAACCATGGAAAAGAGGATAAGATTCTGCAGGACCTGGCTCAAGCTTCTCAGGGCAGAGACTTCCCACCAGCCCCAGTCCCAGTCCAGTCCTCTAAAATGCTGTGCTCACTGCCTAAGCTCTAAAGGTTGGCCTTAATTTCACTGATCCCAGGATGCTGGGAAGAATCGAGTTGCACCACTTTGAAAAAACTGCTGCTCTAAAACTCTTCTACTCCATAACGGATAAACAGAAACTGGCTGCTGGTAAAGACTAGGGGAAGACTAGGAATAACCCACGTGTTCCAGCCAACTCATTACTGATAGCAGAATAAAACAGGTAGGACTTTGAAATACTAGCTTACTCAGAGCATCTGCTTTTATCTTGAACAAAATGAAAGACTAAAAGAAAGAAGAATGCCTAAGAGAAAGGAGAGCTCTTGCCTTGGCATTATGGAGCATCTCTCTCTCACTCTGGACCAGTGACTGCACGTGAAGAGGAAGATGTCACATCATTGTCCTTCTGCTTTTTGGCACACTCTTAGCCAAGAAGAATTTCACTTAGTCCTCTCTTCATCCCTATCTTTCCTCTCATCTAAGAAAGAAATAAAACTGCAAACTAAGAGAGGAAAGAAAAAAATGTATCACATATAAATGTATGTTCCTTCCTATATTAGGTCCTTGCTACATATCCAGAGGTTCCAACTAAAACAGGGAGAATGGTAGTCGAAGGACACACCAGGATGGAAGTATACTCCTGAGTTCTGTTACGAAAAAGGTGAAACCAGAAATAAAGAACCAACCATTTCACTTCAGAAGCAATGCAATTTTCAACTTTATTTCATTTAAAAAAAAAAAAAAAGGCAATCACTTTCACTGGGCAACCTACTTTGCAATTAAAAGAATAGTCCATAAATAAATTTAGATCACTATAACAATGTCTACCCTTTTTGGTTGCTGAATTTGGTTATTCTCTGGTTTATCTGTAAGCAGAGTCAAAGGAAGCGTTGAACAAACAAATCAAAAAAGAATAAACAGTAATCACACAGAGTGGGACAGGGTAAAGAAGAGCTTATTTAATGTTATTTTTTATATAGGGCACATTATCATGGCATCAAAATTACACTTATTTGCAAGGTGTATCTAACTTAAAATCTATATCCAATAAAGCTAAAGGAAAAAAATGTTGTGTATACATTTAAATATGAACCACAAGTAGTGTTCTATATTTATAATGCTGCTCCATTCCTAATATATTTCTAATTCCAACCAGAATTCACCACAAAAGAGATGAATTTCTTTACTGATGTTCAATGGAACATTTAGTTCTTCCATGGACATTTTAAAAATTAGATTATTAAGCACAAGGATTTATTTGCCTTCCTGTTACTTTTTGCCCATAAATGCTAAAAAGAAATTAAACTAAATGTCAGCAAAGGTTCTGATTCAGAGAATATGCTAAGTGACTTCTGATGACAATTAAAACTGAAACAAAGGTGGCAGGAAAGGTCAGAATTTAATATAAGTGCAAATTAATTGAAAACTTTAAAATTTACTTTTAAGTGGCTAATAGACTAACGTTCTAGAACCCTTTGAGAAATGCAAAAAACAAAAGAAGTGATAAGTCCTATGGGTGATAGGTTTTGTTCATATTCCCTTTGTCTCCTATTTGTTTCTTTTTAATTTTTTTACATTTCATTGATACATAATATTTTACCTATTTGTGGGCTACATGTGAGCATTTGTTACATGTATAGACTGTATAATAATCAAGTCAGGGTATCTGGAGTATCCACCATCTAGAATATTTAACATTTCTATGTGTTGGCAACATTTCGAGTTCTCTCTTCTAGCTAGTTTGAAATATAAAGAACATTGTTGCTAACTATAGTCACCCTACTCTTCTACTGAACATTAGAACTTATATCTTCTATCTAACTGTATGTTTGTATCCATTAACCATCATCTCCCCTTCCTCTTCTGGTATTTTCCTAGCTTCTGGTATCTATCATTCTATTCCCTACCTCCATGACATAACTTCTTTAGCTCCCACATGAATAAGACGTGGTATTTGTCTTTCTGTTCCTGGCTTATTAACTTACCATAGTGACCTCCAGTTCCATCCATATTGCTGCAAATATCATGCTTTCATTTTTGTATGGCTAAATTAGCACTCCATTGTATACATATACATGTTCTTTATCCCTTTGTCTGTTGATGAACATTTAGGTTGATTCCATATCTTTGCTATTGTGAATACTGCTATGATAAACATGCAACCACAGGTATCCTTGGATATACAAATCCCTTTTCCTTTGAATACATATCCAGTACTGAAATTACTGAATTGTATGGTAGTTCTACCCTTTGTTTTTAGAGAAAACTCAATACTGACCCAGTGGTCATTCAAGAACATGTTTAATTTCCATATATTTGTAAAATTTCCAAAGTTCTTCCTGTTATTGATTTCTACTTTTATTCTATTGTCATCTGCAAAGATACTTGATATGGTTTCGATTCTGTTGAGATTTGTTTTGCATCCCAACATATGGTTTATCCTAGAAAAATGTTCCATGTGCTGATGAGAAGAATGTGTGTTCTGTAGCTGTTGGATGAAATAGTCTGAAAATGTCTGGTAGGGCCAATCCAAGATTTCTTTATTTTCTGCCTAGATGATATAATGCTGAGAACGGGGTGTTGAGGTCCCCTACATATTCTTGAGTCTCCCCTACAAGTCTGTTTTACTTTTGAGATATCTTCTATTCTTTGATCTTTATCTCTGAGCAATGACTACAATTATGTATTCTCTGTCTCTGAGGAATAACTATGATTAACATAAGCATGAGCCATAAAGATGGCATCATATGAACATCTGCATAAGACTACCAGATACGAAACTAGGATACAAAACCTTATGTAAAGAGTGGTACTATTTGAAATGTAAGATATTAAAAAATTACTATAAAAATGCAACAAAAAAGAAAACAATTCAAGTATTATTTGTTACTTCAAAGCAAAAGAAAAGTTTTTTGTAAATGACATTCAAAGGTACTCAGAAAATAACCCATAGACTTGTTCAATCTCCAACTTTATGTCTAATACATAAATATTATATCCATATAAAACCTTAGTAAGTTTTCAAGCAAAGGAGGAAATGTAAATTATAGATGAGAAAGCTGAGCCACAAGGAATCTACCTAACTTGCCCAAGGCCACACAGCTGGTACACAGTAGAGTGAGGATTAGAACTCAGGTCAACTGCCTCTAGTCTGTGAGTCATCATGATATTAGCAGCAGAAAAAAAGTCTTATTCCAGAAAAAGAAAATAAAATTAAGATGTGCAATTATAGCTACCAATTCCTAAATGCCCACCATGTACCAGGCCTTAACATATATTATTGGTAATCCTGACAAACCAGCCAAAGACAGAAGTTACGTTGCCCATTTTCAAGAAAATTAAACCAAGGCTCAGAGGGTGATGTGCTGCCAATCACATAGCTGGTGGGAGGGCTGGAATTAGAACCCAGGGTGCCCGGCTCCAAAGTTTTTGCTCTTTCCAAATGTTTTGCTGCTTCTCATATCACCTCCGAAAGAGAATGGGACTTTTATTCCACTTAATATAGCAGTTTGCAATGTTAAAAATGCTGTCCCTCATTCCTGGTCTAACACCTTGTGGGTTTTATTTTTAGACCAGCCTTCCCCAAAGGCTGACAAGTTTTCTTCAGAACACTATTCCCTGAGGGCCTGAGGCAGCATGAGAGCAGATAATGTGTTTTACAAAATGACCAAAAAAAAATGTAGGGCAGTGACTAAAACAAGGACATTTCTGTGAGTTATATCATACTTTCACAATTAATAGAGCCAAAATGTGGATAAGGAAAATTCCATTATCCCTTATTCTCAGACACAATTTTTCATACTGCTGACTAAAAATTAAATTGTTTGGATGATTTCTTGAAATCCAAACAAGAGTTGGATAAACTATGGGAATGAAGAATGTTTTAGATTTTCTAAATTTTTATGTGCATGCTTTAGAACTCTGAAATCAGCTTAAAGTGGTCTTAGGCTTCAGCTCCTTCAAAATGTAACTGGTAAGGTTGACACTCAGCATTTATATGAATGCTTCCAGGAGCGAGATTAATTTAACTTCATGTGAGGAAGCCAAGACATATAATTCCCCTTTTAAATTTGTGGAGATTTATAAAACAGGTACTTTCTAATATATCCCAAAGGAGAATATTTGATCTTAAGTTAGTGATTTGCATGGATGTAAGAAAGAAGATAACAGCTCAAAATTGGAATGGCTCTGATTCTACTTATAGACATTATCTAAAATAGTCAAACTCATAGAAGCAAAGAATAGAATGGTAGTTGCCAGGGACTGGGGAGGGAGAGAAATGGGGAAGTGTTCTTTAATAGTTATAAAGTTTGTTACACAGGATAAATAAGTTCTAATAATCTGCTGTACAACATAGCACTTATATTAACAATAGAGTATTGTGTACTTTCATATACGTTAAAAGGACAGATCTGATGTTGTGTTCTTACAAGAACACACACATACAAAACAACATGAGGAAAATTTTGGAAGTGATGAATATGTTTAGCGCCTTGGCTATGGTGAAGGTATAACAGGTGTATGCATATGTACAAACTCTTCAGGATATATATGTTAAATGTGTAGAATTTTTTCTATATCAATTAAGCTAAAAATTGAGATGCCCCATGAACTTAGACTTGAGGTGATGCATGTAAATGAAATATATAAATCAATAACTAGACAAACTTTTCATAGAGATAAATCACTGAACATAGCATGACATAAGAAAACACACCCAAAGGATTTCCTGCTCCTATCTCTACAATATTTTTTTAAATGCAATCTACTTCATGTTAATATGACCTGTACCACATACCAGATACCAAGAAAGAATACAAAAGAAAAGGGGACACAACCCTTGCCTTCAAAAATATTGAAACAGTATAAAGGTTAATGATAAAGCTAATTATTCTGGTCTATTAATATAATATCTTCAAATGTATGGATTCTTATTTGTTAATACAGGCAATATTACACATTAAAAATTCTTAAAAATCAATGAACAATAATGTATATTAGTAAGTAAATCATAAACAAAAGATGCAAAAAAAAACCTATTGTTTGAAAGTGTTCAGTCTTACTCAACTAAAAATGAGAATTCAAATGTAATGCAATGTTAATGTTTTGCCTAGATTTTCAAAGGTTTAAATAAGATGAAAATAATTCTAGCAAGTTGATACTCCACCAATGGAAATGTAAGCTTCTAGTAATTCAGGAAGCTATTTCAACAGCCTTGAAAACATTCCTAGAGGCTAGGCACGATGGCTCACACCTGTAATCCCAGCACTTTGGGAGGCTGAGGTGGGCAGATCACAAGGTCAGGAGTTCAACACCAGACTGGCCAACATGGTGAAACATATTTATCACTTCCAAAATTTTCCTCATGTTGTCTTATATGTGTGTGTTCTCGAAAGAACACAACACCATGCCCAGCTAATTTTTGTATTTTTTTGAATTTTTTTTTTTAAAAAAAGAAATTTTTATCCAAAATTAAATTTTGTATAAAAAATACAAAAATTAGCTGGGCATGGTGGTTTGTACCAGCTACTTGAGAGGCTGAGGTAGGAGAATTTCTTGAACCAGGACCCAGGAGGTGGAGGTTGCAGTGAGCCGAGATTGCACCACTGCACCCTGGGCTACAGAGTGAGACTCCATTACTAAAAAAAAACATTCCTAGAGACTTCTGCTTCTAGCACATAAAGTCAAGCCTGTAGCAGATGAACACTCCCACCAAAAACAACCAAAAAAGCTGGACAATATTTTTAAACCTCTTTGAAGGCATCTAAGAATCACCAAAGCAGGGAGAACCTGAGAGGCTATCAGAGAGAAGAAAAGTATAGAAAAGTGAGGTGCTCTGCAATTTGTGTTATTTTTCACCTGAAGGCATGAGCTAATTCTGAAATGCTAGCTCAGAGGTTTTCTCAAGGCAGCTGAGAAACCAAGAGCCTGTAAAGCGGCAGCTGAAAGGATTAAAAGCTGCTAAAAAGCTTTAAAATCTGGTTAAAAAAAAAAAAAGGTAGCTGAAAGGCTGGGAAGCTGAGCAGTGCAGAGTCTCAGTGGACTGGAAGCTGGTGTTCTGCGTTCATGGAAAGGTGGGGGGAAAAAACATCTGAAAGACGTTACCCTTGGAATAGGCATGAACAAAAAATTCATAACAACAGAATATCAGCCTCTAGTTAGCCCAAGTTTAAGTTTCTTAATGTTTATTAAATTTCCAAATCAAATATATTTTTAAGACACCAGCAGGATGTCAAAAGTACTGGCTATAAAGATTGATAAGTTCACCAAAAGGCAAAATGATGAGGACAGAAAGCCAAGCCAAAAAGCAGAAGATATTTGCAATCACATACTGACGAAGAGCCCATCCTTTGAATAGATATATTTAAATGCCAACAAATTTATAAGAAAAAGATAAAAAACCCAGCTGAAAGATAAGCAAAGGATTTGAACAAAACTTCACAAACATATCCAAACAGTCAAAACAATACAAAACAAAATACAACATACGTACAGGTGTTCTCCCTCACCACTCATCAGGGAAACGCAAATAAGAATCGCAATAAAATAAAAATTCAACAGAATGACTAAAGTTATAAAAATATGTATACAATATACCAAATACTGACCAGAATGCAGTGCAAATGAAACTTTCATTCACTACTATTGCAAGTGGAAATGGGTAACTAGAGAACAGTTTGATGTCTATGGCAAATTTGTAGTTATGCCTGCTCTGTCACTCAGTAATCCCACTCCTGACTAATGAACAGAAGTGCTTACATTTGTATACCAAAAGTTAAATACAAGTATATTCGTAGAAGCATTGTTTGAAATAACCAAATATTATAACAGCAAAAATGTCCAGCAATAGAACTGATAAATCAATGTCATTATATTCATATAATCAAGCACTACACAGCCATGAAAATGGGCAAACCTACTATAATGCAACACATGGATGAATCTCACAAATATAACATTGGACAAAAGACACAGACACAAATATGTATATACAATACTATTCAATTTATACAAAATTCAAACACAAGCAAAATTCATCTGTGGTGTTACTAGTTTATTGGCTACCTTTGAGGAAGAGTAGGAGTCATGACTGGGAAAAAGTTTCTGGGAAGTTCGTATATTCATTTATTTTTCAAATTTCACTGAGCTGTGCCCTTATGATTGGTGCTTCTTCTTATATGTAAAACTTCAAAAATTTTATGAAAATTAAATATTAAAACTTTCTAGAAATTTTATTTCTCAGGATGCATACTTAAAAAATAATTTTACACTACCCAAAGCAATCTATAGATTCAAAGCAATCCCTATCAAAATGCCAATGACATTCTTCACAGAAATATTTCTTTTAATGCTAAAATTCATATGGAGCCACAGAAGATCCCTTATAGCCAGAGTAATCCTGAGCAAAAAGTTGTTAAGAAAAATTTCATGGCTGGGTGCAGTGGCTCGGGCCTGTAATCCAAGCACTTTAGGAGGCCAAGGTGGGTGAATCACCTGAGGTTAGGAGTTTGAGAACAGCCTGGCCAATGTGGTGAAACCCTATCTTTATTAAAATACAAATATTAGCCAGGTGTGGTAGCTCATGCCTGTAATCCCAGCTACTTGGGAGGCTGAGGCAGGAGAATTGCCTGAACCTGGGATGCAGAGGTTGCAATGAGCTGACATGGCACGACTGCACTCCAGCCTGGGCAAAAGGGCAAAACTCCAACTCAAAAACACAAAAAGTTCATGTATGTCACAGTAAGAAATTTGAAGCAATCAAAAGGTTTACATTTAAAAAATAGATTGAATTATGTGATTCAAAAACTAAAACTATTTTTGAAGAATATTTAATAACACATGAAAATATTATGCTAGCACGTTGAGTGAAGAAAAGTTGTATATATATGTTCCCACTATGTTTTGAAAAATTTATCAAGAAATTAGAAGAAAACATACCAAAATATTAGCATACATCAGAGTGAACAGGCAACCTACAGAACGGGAGAAAATGTTTGCAATCTACCCATGTGACCAAGGTCTAATATCCAGAATCTACAAGAAACTTTAAAAAATTTACTAGAAAAACACAAACAACCCCATCAAAAAGTGGGTAAAGGATATGAACACGCACTTCTCAAATGAAGACATTTGCCAGGTGTGGTGGCTCATGCCTTTAATCCCAACACTTTGGGAGGCCAAGGCAGGTGGATCATGAGGTCAGGAGTTTGAGACCAGCCTGTCCAAGATGGTGAAACCCTCGTCTCTACTAAAAATAAGAAATAAGCTGGGAGCGGTGGCAGGTGCCTTTAATCCCAGCTACTTGGGAGGCTGAGGCAGGTGAATCGCCTCAACCCCGGAGGCGGAGGTTGCAGTGATCCAGGATTGCACCATTGCACTCTAACCTGGGCAACAGAGCAAGACTCTTCTCTCAAAAAAAAAAAAAAAGACATTTATGCACCCAACAAACACATGAAAAAAAAAACCTCATCATCATTGGTCGTTAGAGAAATGCAAATCAAAACCACAATGAGATACCATCTCATGCCAGTTAGAATTGCGATCATTAAAAAGTCTGGAAACAACAGATGCTGGAGAGGATGTGGAGAAATAGGAACACTTTTACACTGCTGGTGGGAGTGTAAATTAGTCCAACAATTGTGGGAGAAAATATCCCGATTCCCCAAGGATCTAGAACCAGAAATACCATTTGACCCAACAATCCCATTACTGGATATATAATCAAAGGATTATAAATCATTCTATTATAAAGACACATGCACACATATGTTCATTTTGGCACTGTTTACAAAAGCAAAGACTTGAAACCAACTGAAGTGCCCATCAATGATAG